>JBAMHW010010392.1:0-11502 GCA_037177495.1 Rhadinocentrus ornatus | reverse complement strand
TATGTGTATATATATATATGTGTATATATATGTGTATATATATATATGTGTATATATATACATATATATATATATATATGTATACATATATATATATATATATATACATATATATATATGTATGTATACATATATATATATATATATTCTCACCTGGAGAAGTGTCACCTGGAGGCAAGTAGAACCCCTGGCAGCCCCCTGCCTTCCCTTGAACACATTGCTGACACTCAGGGGCTAAACAGGGCAAAGCGGATCCTCCAGGATCCATCACAATCCGGTCACACTCTCTGAACCAATCTCCTAACATTCTGTGCAATGACAATAAAGTTTTTTCTTCTTTTTAGATGTAACATTTATGTTAATGTGAACAGAGGACTTTGGACCACAGTGCTACAGTCTAGTCCTTTTAGTCCGTAGTCCTCATGAGACGTCTAGTTCCCGAGTCCATGTCCTGGAGACAGCTGTGTGGCGGCTCTTGTCCACTACTCGCCGATCTCCCATACATTTCTTAAGGGACAGGAAGTTATCCTTGTTTCCTTTTCATCAATAACCAAAATGTCTCTTTGAGCCCCATGTTTTTACAATGACATAAACACCAAATAAATACAGGAAAAAGACTGGAGTAAAATATAATCAAATGTTAAAGAAATTCAGATTGAGAAAACTTTATTTATCCTATACGGGCAATGCTTTTGCAGCTTACCATGAACACCCACGTGCTAAGTGCAGTGTGTATGAATCAGGACCCAGTCATGAATAAGAAGGCAATATAAATAGATCATCTACATGCATAAATAAAAAGAAACAGGAGGAACTTTGACACTGGTGCATTCCTCGGTGAACAGCCAGCAATGACCTGCTTTTCTGCCTTAGAACAGTTCCCATGCTTTAATAAAACCAGGGAAGCTGTTTTCCTCTCATATTTTTCATGTTTAATTGTCTTTAAACTCCTGCTGCTGCCTGTGTGGAACAGTCTTGTGTCTTGGATGGGAGTCCTGCAGGTGAAACAGCTGGCAGCAGCTGGTTGGCCTCCTTCAGGCTGTCCTTCCCCAGCAGCGTCCCCTGCTAGCAGGCCCATCGCCGTCCAGCGTCCCCCCTCGCGTCGCGTTTCAGGCTCTGTCCTCTCAGGAACGCTGGGCTTGCTTTTGGGTCACACTTGTCAAATTGTGTTCCTCTGCTCTTCACTCACAGCTTTTGTCTGCTGAGCTGTTTGTAGCCGATCAAACGCTCAGGAAAGGACAAAGAGCTGAGTGGAGCTAGCATCTACCTCCTTTCCCCGATTTCTGATGCTCATTCTAATCTGAAATTTACCTTCACTGCATTCTAGGTTCTGCAGAGAGATTTATTTATCTGGTTTAAATTAATTTATTACATCAGAATAATAAAGTTGTTACTTTATTATTCAGCTTTGCCAAAAACTATCAAAACTGTAAATAAAACCAGAATTAATTGATTTCCAAATCCCATCAGCTCGTTTTTTTTCCCCCAGTAGCAGATAAACAACATGTCAGGTGATGCAACTGAGACATTTTAACTTTTGATGGACAATATGAGCTGATAGTGAATCTAATGGCAGCAACACGTCTGGAAAAAGTAGTTCCAGGGTGATGTTCGGCACAGTGTAAAAAGTAGTTCCAGGGTGATGTTCGGAACGGTTATGTTTTCACTTCCTCTCCATACTCAGTTTAAGGAAGTGGTGCTTGTTACCATGACAACAGAGTGCTGGCATGCTGTGTAGCCATGTCACAGTGACAACCTCTGTAAAACATCTAAACAGTGAGCTGTGACAGTCTGCAGTGATTTTCTAGATGTTGAACACCACTGCCTGCTGGACAGCAGGGTGCAGCAGAGAGCTGCAGTGTGTATGGAATGGAAGGAATGCTGGGAATTTTCTGTGTGTGGGCGCTGCATGTGGCCGCAGAGTGTGCTCATATCAAAGGCCGTACACACAGAATGTTCAACAAAAGTAATTTAGTTTCATCACATAATCGCATCATCACATAATCACATCATCACATCACATTATCACATCACATCATCACATAATCACATCATCACATCATCACATCACATTATCACATCACATCATCACATAATCACATCACATTATCACATCACATCATCACATAATCACATCATCAAATCACATGATCACAGCACATCATTGCATCATCACACCACGTCATCACATGATCTCATCACATAATCATATCACATCACAATCACAAAATCATATCATATAATCACATCACATGATCTCATCACATAATCATATCATCACATCATCATCACATTACGTCATCACATCATCACATCACATCATTACATAATCACATCACAATCACATCATCGCATCACATCACCACAATCACATTACATCATTGCATAACATCACATCATCGCATCGCATAATCACATCACAGCACAGCACATAATCACATCATCACATCACATAATTATATCACATCACAATCACAAAATCGCATCATATAATCACATCACATGATCACATCACATGATCACAGCACAGCACATCATTGCATCATCACACCACGTCATCACATGATCTCATCACATAATCATATCATCACATCATCATCACATTACGTCATCACATCGCATAATCACATCATCACAACACATCATCACATCATTACATAATTACATCACATCATTACATAATCACATCACAATCACATCATTGCATCACATCACCACAATCACATCATCTCAATCACATTACATCACTGCATAACATCACATCATCACATCACATCGCATTGCATCATCACATCACAGCACATCATCACATCACATAATCACATCATCACAATCACATTACATCATTGCATCATCACATCAAATAATCACATCATCACAATCACATTACATCATCGCTTCACAACACATCATCACAATCACATCATCACATAATCACATCACATCATTGCATCATCACATCATTACATAATCACATCATCACAATCACATCATCACAAACCATCATCACATCACATCATCACGTCATCACATCACATTATCACACCACAGCACATCCTATCATCGCATCATCACACCACGTTATCTCATCACATTTACCCCTTCACATAACATGATCACATCACATTATCACATCATCACATCACATTATTGCATCACATAATCACATGATCACATCACATGATCACAGCACATCACATCATTGCATCATCACACCACGTCATCACATCACATGATCTCATCACATTATCACATGATCACAGCACATCATCGCATCATCACATCACTGCACATCATCACATCACATTATCGCTAGGCCTGTTGCGATAACAAATTTTGCTGTGCGATAAATTTTCTCAGAAATTATTGCGATAAGCGATAATATTGCGCAAAGCAATTATGTTGTCATTTTGAGACCATTTTTAGCAAATATGATAATTTCATAATAATGCAAGTACACCTTTTCAAAGATCAATAAGCTTTAATTTCTAAAGAACATTTTACACTGGAACTGGAAGAAATTTTAATTAAAACAAAAACAATAAATAGAACAGACTCTCAGTCTCATTAACAATGAATGAAAACCAAACACAACTAAAAACAATACGTATGATGAAGAAAGTCTTTGTTCTGTAAACAAAATTGCCCTTCAAAAAATATTTAAAAATAAATATTAAACATGGGGCTCAGGCAGAAAAAAATGGCAAAACTGCCATTGTATTAATAAAAAAACTAAACCTTTTTTTTTACTGCGCATCGTTGCTGTTTGTGAAGCTGAAATATCTCCCCGATAAAATAAATGAGAAAGTGCTCGCAGCTATTTTTCTCCTTTTAACTTATTTACATGATTCAGCGTGAGAATCAGAGGTTTAGCGCGATAGCGTGAGAAGCCACTCAAATGCATGAGAGTTGGCAGCCCTGTAAAACTAATGCGGCATGGCGGCTCGCACAGGTGCTTCACCACTGTCTCGTGCTGAAACATGCTGCCGTCAAGTATGACACTAGACTAGAGAGATCACTCCGCAAGAAACAAGAGCGTTCAGTCGAGATACTCCATAGTGAAACCTGCTGTCATACACAGTCTATGGTAAAGTAAGATAGAAAAAAATAAATAAATAATGAAAATTATCGCGTCCGGCAAACTTATCACCCTCATTTTTCTTACCGTACAAATAATTGACTTATTGCTTATTGCGACAGGCCTAATCGTTGCATCATCATATTACAGCACATGATGTCATCACATCACAGCACATGACGTCATCACATCACAGCACATGACGTCATCACATCACAGCACATGACGTCATCACATTATCACATCAGGACATCACATCACAGCACGTCATCACGTGACATCGTCGCATCATCACATTATCAGGAAATCACATCTCATCATCGCATCATTACGTCATCACAGAACATCACATCATCACAGCACATCATCACGTCATCACATCGCATCATTGCATCATCACATCATCATGTCATCACATCATAGCATCATCACATTATCACATCACTTGATCACATCACTTCACATCATCACATCATCGCATCATCACAGCACATCATCACGTCATGTCATCACATCACATGGTCACATCACATCATTGCATTATCACAGCACATCAAACCTACAGAGTGAAACGATGTTTCACTCTGTAGGTCTTTTTTTTTTTATTGGTTGTCGACTATTTTTATTGTTGACATTGTCTTTTTTCCTCCATCTCTGCTGACAGTTGCGCATGCGTAAAGAAAGAAAACTACAGAGTGAGACACCGTCTTCTTTTTCTATCTCTGCTGAATTGCAAATGCGCAATAAAGTCCGCCAGGGGAACAAAACGGCGGCAGAGGATGTCTGAGTTAAATTAACGTTAAACTTACAAAATAAATTAAATACATGTGAGATTTGTAGAGTGGACCTTGCGTACCTCGGAAGTACGTCCACAATGCTCGAACATTTAAAGAGGAGGCACGTCGGAATTACATAACCTCATGCAAGATTTCAAAGCTGAGAGTGAAATAAGACCCATTTAATAATCATGAGATGCATAATCTGATTGGTCGACTAGTCCTAATCACATCATCAAATCACATCACAGCACATCTTTACATCGCATCGCATCACATAACAGCACATCATCACACAACATATTTTAGTAAAATGGGTCATTGGCTAGAGTTTTAACTATACATCTGACATTGATGCTAGAATAGAATGCATGAATATGCATCGTTTTGATAATCGTTGAGTGTGTAACAGGACTACCTTTTATTTTGTTTTATTTTTATTTTATTTTTCAGTGCTACATCTGCATGTTCTAAATTTTATGTATCGGACTCCAGGAAGAATAGCTGCATTTTTCCTACAGCTACTGGGGATCCAATTAAAACAATAAACATCACATCATCTCATTACACGCACAATTCGTTCGTTCGTTCGTTCGTTCGTTCGCTCGCTCACTCCTAGGGGGAATTTAGAGTCACCAGTTAACCTAACATCATGTCTTTAGACACACAAATCCTATTAAATAAAAAAAAAAAAAAAAAGAATTGTAAAATGTGAGAAAAGAGAAACTTATGCACCGACACAGCCAACAAGAAGATTCACTATGTCACGAAAGTAATTTAAATCACTTCAAAATGAAAGTGTGTAGGTACGTTAGTAAGTATGCTAAGCTAACTTTACGACTTTTCTCATGCTTGTCCTGCAGTGTACTAGTCGGGCCGAGAAAATACTTGCTTTTAATTACAAGTACTCGTGTTTATCATGGCTGCCTCATGCGTTTTTTTAAGCTTTGTCCTCGGAAATAAACACTTTCTATCCACAAGCTGCAGCAAACCAGGTTGTTCAGTATAGGGACCAGGTTGTCCAGTGTAGGGACCAGTTCCTCCAGATGATGGTGTTGACAACAGTAAAAATGACAGAGTTTATTGACGAAGTCTGGAATTACCTGCATCTTTATGGTGTCAAATCTAACCTCTGTCTTGTTTACTAATTCAGCAACTCTGTCTGGCCTGAATTCCCTGATGCGCCCCCTAGTGGATTCCTCAATCCTCTGTCCGTCTAACTAAGCCCACTCCTGCTACAACTGGTGTTCCCCGGTGATTTGTCCTGTCCCTTGGTTTTATTTTCCGTAAGCATTTTCACTACTACACATATGAAACCCAGCTCTGTCTCTCCAGTGAACCAAATTCCACCATCCCTCCTTCCTCCATCACCCACCGTCTAAACTAAAGTCCTGCGTTCCCTCACATTTTCACTGAAACTAAATATCTTCTGATCAGAACCATTCAAAGCTTCCTATTCTACTGTAAACTGGAGCAACTGGTTTTCTGATTCAGGCTCAGATCATTGCATCATGACAGCACATATCCACACGCATGCCCTGGAGGCATCATTAGAGAGCGCAGAGATGGATGCATTCATTATTCACACTCCTGTGTGTGTGTGTAGATCAGTGCATGATTGTTACTGGGATCACTGGCAGCTAATTGGTTCCCACCAATCACAGAGCGTTGCAAAGGAGTAAGGTAAAGCCAACGGCGATCTGGTCAGATTAACCGCCTGATCACGGCCTGATGAAGATGAAGGCTGAGAAATATTTCAGATCACAGGCGAAGCCGAGACTGGAATACCAGAAACCACAGATACAGGAATATCTGGTTCATGTGCAACCAGATTCCTAAAACGTTGCATCTCTGTGTAGAATGTAGATAAAAGCAGAATCCCATCAGGTCATATTTTATCCCCAGTAGAGGAGAAGCAACATGTCGGAGGATGAAACGGAGATGTTTCACCATGTGATGGAAAACATGAGCTTATAGTGAATCTGATGAAAAAAGCTGGAACAGGAGCAACAAAAGTCTGGAAAGTATCTGGTACAAACCAGAAACACCTGGAGGAGCATTAGACAACTAACCAGGTTACCTGGTAACAGGTCAGTAACATGACGGGTATAAAAGGAGCATTTCAGAGAGACAGAGCCTCTCAGATGGAAAGATGGACGGAGCTTCACCAGTCTGAGACGAACTGGATCTAAAACTGGAACAGTTCTTCTGATGTTCCTCAGCGTAGCGTCTCTTTCAGAGAAGACCTTACAGATTTCAGCGTAACAATGCTGAAGCACATCCTGTTAGCACACAAAGCTAAACACCACCCTGGAGCTACTCTAACTGATGTGTTGCAGCTATCAGAGTGTGTTGAGGAGTAATTTCCATCTTACTGAATGTGGTGAGAGGATTTTCTAACACGTTCCAGCTGCAGGTTCTCATCCTGTTGGACGGTAAACTGTAGATTTGCTTGTTTTTGATCATTTATTTAGCATTTTAACGGCCATATAGAAACCACCAGTCAGAAAACCAGTAGAATCTCCACCTGCTAAGGTTCACGTCTCCCCGTCCTCACACTTCCTGGTCTTGGACCAATCAGCCGCCTGGCCTATACGGCGGCGTTTCTGCTGCTGCCTATTGTACCCAGGGATTAAACCGCCGTGCTGTGTGATTGTGTTGGAGCTCCCTCCAGGGATTTTCATCATCAGCTGCCTCCTCTTCCTCCCACACACACGAAGCAGCGTCTGATGCTGAGCACGATTTTTCCCTCTACTTGTTTTAGAAATTCATGAATTGGTAATCAGCTGAGCTCCATCTGTGCTGCAGCTGCTGTCAGCTTCCTGCTTTTTAGTTTCCTTTAGTTTCCTTTAAGGTTGTTTCAAGGCCAGAAGTGAGGTTAAAGAAAACCATGATCACTGAACGCATCGTAAGACAAAAAGATTTATGTCGGCCCACAAAAGAGAAAATAAAAACAAAGATTTCATGCACAGAAACGCTGATTTCCTGCCATGTTTCTGTTTCTCTCTCCTCTGGTTGTTTGCCCCTCGGGGCTTCCGTAGATTTTTATGTAAATAAGCAAGAGGAGGCTCTCTAATTTGAATAAACCACCACCTTCATAGATTTATGCCCCTTCAGCACATGCTCAGTGAACACACACAGACCCAGCCGTGTCACCCCCTCAGACCCTCCATCCCTGTGGTTACCATGGCAACAGACTGGCGTCTGGAACACGGGGTGGGGCAGGACAGGTTTCATCGCGGGCTGATGTTTATTGCTGATTTGTGGATCCTGGAAGTTGTTTTCTGTGTGTTTTTCCTCTCCTGACTGAGCTTGTCTCCTCTTCTTCTCTCCTCATGTCCTGCTGCTGACTGCTCACCTGTCGGCCGGCTCTCATCACAGGTAAGAACAATAAGATACAAACATTGTGGGTAAAATGTGAGGAAAGAAACCAGGACTCGGGTTGAAGGGTGTGTGATTTCCCACCATGTTTGCTGAGGATGTGCCTCATCTTCCTCCTCCTGCTGCCAGCAGGGGGCCTCCCTCCTTTGACTGACCCATTTTCCCGTCTGGTGGGGGGGAGGCAGCGGCAGGAGGAGGAGGTGGAGGGGAGGGAGTTGCACCTCCTGAAGGAAAATCTAAAGCCTCATCATCAAACCACCAGTAAACCACACTAACATGTCTCTGTTGCTGCTAGTTTCCATGTCAGACTGGGTGGAAGATGCTGGGTGGAGGCAGGTGGAGACATGCTCCACCAGCTTCTGCCCAGCCACATGCATATTTCATGTGCTGAAGGTGGAGAACGTGTCAGTCGGAAGCTGGTCTCCTGTCCATCATGTGTTTATACTCAGCCAGAAGTTCAATATAGTTTTTACTCATTTAATCCACAATCAGCTGCGTCAGGTTCCGGTCGGTGTTCATCCTCCACCTGCCGGCCGCGTCTGACCCCACCAAAAACAGCCAGCTGCTTCCTGTCCTTCTCATAAGCCGCAGCACAGAGAGCCGGTCCTTGGTCCAACGCGCTGGTCCCCAGTCCGAGGCCGCTCGGGCGTGTCGGTCCTTGATCTGATGCCGGTCTGACGTGGCGGTCCTCAGTCCGACACCGGTCTGAATGATTGATCAAACGATCCCGGGGGAAATTTTGGGACTCAGCAGCAAACGAAAATACCCTGAAAATCAACATAAATTATCAAGTAGAATGAAGGATCTTCGTTTATCTGAGACTGTCTTCTGAAATCGCCTGATCAAAAATAATCCCATTTAAATTTTTTAAAACATTGAGCTGATTGAAAAACACACACCTCCACACACACACACCTGGGCGGGTTGCTCTGTGTGGGGATGAAAGCCTCTGGAGGTGTGGTTGATGTCGGCGTGCAATTCCCCGTCTCCACCAGACAACCCGGAACACCGGCGTGATGAAGCCGGTCTCCACCCTCCTCTTCCTCCTCAGAGACTCAGAGCGGCAATGAAGGAGAAGGACTTTCCTTTAGGAGCTAATAAAAGAGGTCGTGGTCACATGACCTTCATGCTGCTGAAGGGAAGGTTTAAACTGAAGCTGTATGAATCAAGCAGCAACCTCCTGCGGTGAAATGTGAAGCCTATGCTAAAGTGCAAAAAACTGCAGTTCCCTCTTTAACCACTAGGGACTGGCTCGTAGCGCGTCGTCCTCATGGAGACCCAAGGTTTATCAGCCCGGTTGGGTTTTATTCATCAATCCTCAGAATATTCTGGAAAAACTGCTGTGATTTCACCAAACTTTGACAGAAATATTCAGACTTTTCTCTTTTAAACCATTCACCCTCAAAGTTTCTGCTCTACGTTTACAAAAGAAGAATTTAAATAATAACTTCTTTTAAATCGTGAAACATCAGTCTGACCCCAGCAAGCAGACATGCTGAGTCTAGGGTTGGGCATCGATTGCAACTGGGACTTACTTTCCAATTCTCTCAGAATCGTTCCAGTTTTTTAATTTCGATTCCTATTTTCGATCCCTGGTCCGCTGACCGGAAGACAAAGCTGCCGAACACCAACAAAGAAGAATCCGCCGGAAGTGTTTGCCTTACCGCCCTGTAATTGGCTGCACTTGTGATTGACATGAATGACAGCCAATCATCACAGACTTTTTCAGGTCACATGGCTAGTCAAGCAGGGAGCGCTTGTTATGTTCCTCCAGGTGTCCTGGGATGAAAATGCCACATAAAACAGTAGGGACACGTTTCTATTTTAAGCCTGAAAGGTGAGCAAAACAAACGTACCTAAAAACACTGGGTTCACAGAAAGGTGAAATAGCTGTCGAACCGCAAATTTGATTTAATATATGAAGGAGTTTGCAGACAGACATTCATAAGGACTATACTGGGAAAATACGTAACTTGAAATACTTTTGTGGCAAACTATTTTTGATATTTTTTAACACTGGACCCTTCTGTGGACCGGTGACCTGTCCAGGTGTACCTGCCTCTCACCTGAAACAATGCTGGGATGGGCTCCAGCTTACCCCGCGACCCGTCATGGAATAAGCGGTACAGATAATGTCTGATGACTGACCCTACTGTGGAAAAGTCACACAGTTGATCATGGACGGGATGATAATGTGACATCATTACCAGGAAACTGGCAGGAAGCTGTTAGCTGTGTTGCTAGCCATAGTGTTTTATTTTTACCAACTGTGTTTTGGTGGTTAGGAGTACTGTAATATAAATTATGTGGCTCGAATACAGAGAATCTAAGATTTCTATCAAGGTATAACCTGGAATATTTTGGGGGCAAACTATTTTTGATATTTCTTAACACTGGAAGAGTAACACGATGGATGGATGGAATATAGAAAAACACAATAGACACACTTAAGGGCACTTGTCAGATGATAATAATAGTAAAAGTGATAAAAATAACAATATATGATTGTAGCAGGAATGGTATATGCTAATAATAACAATAGCAAAAGTAATAACAATAATAATAGTAATAGTAATGATTATAATACTACTACTAATAAAAATATATGAACACATTACCACGAAACAAGCTAAGCTTTCTAACAAGGTATAACAGGCCTATATTACCAAAAGAGTTATTGGAGAAGTTTTAGAGTTTGTCGAACAAAATGTCCACCAGGTCGCTGGCGACAAGGTGGGAATGATGAGGTTAAAACGTGTAAAGTTTTTTGACCCTGACTCTTATAAGATTCGGAATCAAGAATCGCTAGGAACCGGAATCGAAACACAGAATCGGAATCAGAACCGGAATTGTTAAATTCAAACGATGCCCTACCGTAGCTGGGGTAACTAGCCATTAACCCCGTAATGCTGCGTGTTTCGATCCAGTTTCTGAGACCTTCTGCAGAGACCTACGTACTGTTATACTTACCAACGCGGGGTTCGGACTCCGATGGTCAGGACCCCGCCGTCTCATGGGGTTCTGGCTCCGATGGTCAGGGCCCCGCCGTCTCATGGGGTTCTGGCTCCGATGGTCAGGGCCCCGCCGTCTCATGGGGTTCTGGCTGCGATGGTCAGGACCCCGCCGTCTCATGGGGTTCTGGCTCCGATGGTCAGGGCCCCGCCGTCTCATGGGGTTCTGACTCAGGACGCCGCCGTCTCATGGGGTTCTGGCTGCGATGGTCAGGACCCCGCCGTCTCATGGGGTTCTGGCTCCGATGGTCAGGGC
>JBAMHW010010391.1:0-11546 GCA_037177495.1 Rhadinocentrus ornatus | reverse complement strand
TGAGGCTCCAGTAGAGCACTACTCGGTTACTTGTAATATATTAGCGCACCACTAGATGGGAGTAATTCTTACACACTGCGGCTTTAAAGATGTCAGCTGCAGTGGACTACTTAGTTCAGTCAATATTAAATTATTAGATGTCACTTTTTACATGTTATATATAATAACTACAGAAATTCAAGGAGACTGTGCTAAAAATAATGTTTTATCCTGTCACTTTATATCATAATCTATCGCTATAGTTTATTCAGATAACTAAGAGAGCATTTACACCCAGTAGTCCGCTTGATGATTGGGGACTTAGTTTAATTGGGGGGGGGGGGTTACAAGTTTGCTTTTACATTGCACTAGTCAAACGAACGAGACCCATTGAATAACAAACTAGAGGCGGTTCCGCATCTAAAATTACTGAAGGGGAGAACAAGACCAAGAACAATGAAGAAGACTTTCGTGGTTATTGCAGGACAACTTCCACCACATAAGAGAGAAACATGGCGCTGTATAAGATCATGGAGGTTTTTGGTTGATCATACTTCCATGACAATTTTTACCTTATTCTTTTTACATTTGACTGTGAGCCATTTCTCCTGGCTATCATCCTACATGTGCATATGTTTTGGTTATATTTACCCATGATGCCCTGAGCGGTACACACTACCATTTGCATTGTAGTCTGCTTCTTGCATTTGGTTCACTTGAAGCTGACCAAGACCGATGAATGTAGGCATGCCAAATTTCACTTCTTCACAGTTTGGTTGCATTTGATTTCCAAGCAAACTAACTAGAATTCTAATCAGAAGGGTTGGTGTGAATGTGCCCGAAATTACAGTGTTCCAAATTATGGTCTGTATTTGTATATAGCACTTTTACCCAGAGTGCTTTACAATATACATTACATTCATACACACATTCACGCACTGATGGCGAAAGCGGCCATGCAAGCAAGTGCATGGCTGAATGAAGCCTCTGAATGAAGCATTTCTAAGAATTGTTTAGATTTTTTTTTATTCTGTGGAAGATTATCCATCCATCCATCCATTGTCTGCCGCTTATCCGGAGTCGGGCCGCATTGACCAGCACGTCCGGGGGTATCCTGAGGCATTCCCAGGCCATCTAAGAGATTTAGTCCATCCAGCATGTCCTGGGTCTTCCCCAGGGCCTCTTTCCAGTGGGATGTGCTCGGAACACCTCACCAGGGAGGTCTCCAGGAGGTATCCTGACCAGATGCCCGAGCCACCTCATCTGGCTCCTCACGACGCGGATGAGCAGCGACACTACTCTGAGCACCTCCCGGATCACCAAGCTTCTCACCCTATCCCTAATGGAGAGCCCGGCTGCCCTGCAGAGAAAACTCATTTCGGCCACTTGTATTCGTGATCTTGTTCTTTCGGTTACTACCCACAGCTCGTGACCATAGGTGGGGGTGCGAACATAAATCAACCACTAAATTGAGAGCTTTGCCTTTTGGCTCAGCTCCTTCTTCACTACGACAGATCGATGCAGAGTTTGCATCACTGCAGATGCCGCACCGATCCGCCTGTCAATTCTCCATTCCATCCTTCCCTCACTCATAAACAAGACCCCGAGATACGTGAACTCCTCCTCTTGGGGCAGGATCCCATTGCCGACCCAGAGAAGGCACTCCACCCTTTTCTAGCTGAGCACCATGGCGTCGGATTTGGATGTGCTGATTTTTATCCCAGCTGCTTCACACTCTGCAAATCGCTCTAGTGAGAGCTGAAGATCATGGCCCGATGAAATCAACATAACACATCATTTGCAAAGAGCAGAGACCAAATTCTGAGGCCACCAAACCGGATGCCCTCAACGCCTTTGCTGCGCCTAGAAATTCTGTCCATAAAAGTTATGAACAGAATCGGTGACAATGGGCAGCCTGGCATCCACCCCCAGGGCCCTGCCACTGTGGAACTTTTTAACCACCTCAGCGACCTCAGCCCCAGGGATGGGAGAGCCAACACCAGGGTCCCCAGACTCTGCTTCCTCATCAGAAGATGTGTTGTTGGATTGAGAAGGTCTTTGAAGTATTCCGTCCACCGCCTCACAACATCTAGAGTCGAGGTCAGCAGCCCTTCCATCCCCACTGCACACAGTGTTGCTGGAGCATTGCTTTGCCCTCCTGAGCTGCCGAATGGTGGACCAGAATCTCCTCAAAGCCATCTGGAAGTCATTCTCCATGGCCTCTCTAAACTCCTCCCATGCCAGAGTTTTTGCCTCAGTGACCGCCGAAGCTGCGTTCCGAGAAGCTGGGACCCAAGAGCAGACGGGAAGCTTTAGAATCAAAAAGGTCTTTTATTGACAAAAAAAAGTCTGAATGTGAGCGTCAGCGCAGGTTGGCAGGCAGGCGGGCAGGCAGACTTAAACGACAGAGTCTCCAGTAAACAGCCAGTGGCAGGAATACTTCAATAGAGTGGAGCACAGATTACTCCTCAGTAGAAAACAGGGGGGGCTAAAGTGCCTGGCATCTCGGCTGCAGCGGAAAAATGAAGGACAGATGACGTTTTATTTCTTTGCCTTTCCCTCCAGCGGTTATCAATTCGAATAGACAGGGAAACCAGATCATCGAAGGACTGAGGGGTTTCACTGGCAGCGAGCTCATCCTTCACTCTTTCAGCCAAACTGTTCAAAAAAAGATCATAGAGAGCGTCATCATTCCAATTTGACTCCGCCACCAATGTGTGGAACTCGATGGAATGTTCAGCAACACTGATGTTTCCCTGTCTTAGTGAAAGAAGGCTCTTAGCGGCGTCTCTGCCGCTTACTGACAGATCAGAAGTCTTCTTAATCTCCTGAGCAAAAATTTCATATGAAAGGCCCCGAGAGGCGGGTCTTTTCAAAAACGCATCCGCCCAAGAGAGCGCTCTTCCATCCAGTAAATTGGTTAAAAATATCTTAGCAGTGTCGCTAGCATAGGACAGGGCCTTCTGGTCAAAATCAAAGGAACACTGTAGTAGAAAACTGCAACATTTCCCACCTCACCTGAATATTTACGTGGATCGGGAATATGAACCTCCCTTACCGGAAGCGTGATCAGCTGAGGCAGATGGGAAGGGAGATGGACGATTACCCGATGGCGATTGAACAAAGCTCCCCGTTATCTGTGTCAGTTGTTGAAGAATCGCTTGCTGCTGCTCCCCAATATACTGAATGTTCTGTGTGTGTTGACCCAGTAACACTCCTTGGTTGGCGAGGATCTGATGGAGCCTGTCCAGCTGAGGGTCCAGCTTAGCGCCTGCTGGGTCCATGTCTTGGCCGGATCGTTCTGTTGGTCGAGAAGCTGTAAGGACCCAAGAGCAAACAGGAAGCTTTAGAATAAAAAAGGTCTTTTATTGACAAAAAGAAGTCAGAATGTGAGCTGTCAGAGCAGGTCAGTAGGCAGGCAGGCAGACTTAAACGGCAGAGTCTACAGAAAACAGCCAGTGGCAGGAATGCTTCAATAGAGTGGAGCACAGATTACTCCTCAGTAGAAAACCTGAGGGAGACCTGTGCAGGGGAATGGCCGTGATTCAACCAGCCGGTGACAGGGAATGATCTGCAGGTTACACTGGCGTGTCAAAGTAGGGCTGCCGCCACCTCACAACCACTTCACTTTAGGTCCAAAACACAAGCACTAAAATTATGCAAAACGGAGCCCCAACGCCACCACAGATAGACACTTATCTAAGAGGAGGGGGGTTGTCGCACATTCCCCCCTCCACGATTCCCACGGTGCGTCCTGTCACCCGGTCAATCCTCCAATGTCCACACTCTCAACCCCACCAGAGGTCCCCGATGCATCCTCAGCCTGCCCACAATTCCTTTTCTTCCCAGCGCAGGTCCCGCTCCTCTCTCTTATCCGCTCCTCAGGCCTGAAACTCTGCCACGTATTTTTTCTCCAATCATACGCACCTGTGTCTAATTGTCTTTGATTGCAGGGTTACAGTCACACACACACACACACATCCGGGCTCCCACGCTCACACAAACAGTCTCGTCACCCCTGGGACACAAGTCCCAGTTTCTATGCAGTCTGGGATAAAAGAAGGATCTTCCTGCAAATGAAAAGTGTAAAATTGCGCAATGAAAGGAAAATAAACACTGGGCATTTCACAAAACTTACTGTAAGAGAAATCATTGTACTGTTAAAAACACTTAGGTATATACATACACAAAGTACATGTACACTTTCCCCATGCCACCCTCCCTACCCCATGAACTGCATTCCTTTGTGACTAACTGTAAACAAATGTTAAAATAAATTAACAATTACTATTAATTTGGCTTGATATTTGATGCTGCTGTAAAATAACAATATCTTGAGAATCAATTTACACCAGAAACCAAACGAACCCATGATCACAGAGGGCTCCACCACAGACACCACCCAGGGCAGGCTGGAGTCCATACTACAGCTATTGGGGTGCTTGGCAACCCAGAAAAGGGTGATCACCGTGTGAACAACACCGTAAAACGAGCAGGCAAAGCCACCGGTGTGGAGGATCCCCATGAGGATGAGGCAGAAACTATCTATGTAAAGAAGCAAAGATAACCGTGGGTCATTCAGCTTGCCAGTGTACATTGAAATGGAGGACCATTCGTACTCTTTTCCCCACAAGACGGAGGAAAAAATGGCCAAGAAAAGCAAAAGAAATAATAACCGTGAGAAAACAATAGTGTACATCAGTGGAACATTTACCAGATGGAGGCAATTGATGAAGGAGAGGGACTTCAAAACTGACGTAGAGGTTGTAGGCTTTCTGCTGGATAGGTGAGTTAATTCAATCTAACAGGGAAGTTTATTTTAGCGTCATTTGCTGTTACTAGCTATATCAAAAGGCAGTAACAGCTAATTTGTTAGTTAGCCTACAGTAGAAAAGGTCCATTTCAACAGTTTTCAGTTGTTCTTCGCAGAAGTCATACCACTGTGTGCTTCTTTTCAGCTTTCCCTCATTTCATAATTTATGTCCTATGATTTGTCAATGGGGTTGAGAGTAGCTGTCCTCCTTCTAGTCAGACAAAATAGACCAAAGTAATAATAGTTTCTTGTCGTGATTTAATCACCAGAACCACAAGCATTCTAACACAAAAATATCTCAAAACTCACCCACCTCCCATGATAAATCAGCTGAAATACACTGCTCAAAAAATAAAGGGAACACTTAAACAACACAATGTAACTCCAAGACAATCACACTGAAATCAAACTGTCCACTTGGGAAGCAACACTGATTGACAATCAATTTCACATGCTGTTGTGCAAATGGTATAGACAACAGGTGGAAATTACAGGCAATTAGCAAGACACCCCCAATAAAGGACGGGTTCTGCAGGTGGTGACCACAGACCACTTGTCAGTTCCTGCTTTCTGCCTGATGTTTTGGTCACTTTTGAATGCTGGCGGTGCTTTCACTCTAGTGGTAGCATGAGACAGAGACTTTGTACCATCAGTACCTGTATCAACCGATAAAATTCACTGAAAATCTAACCTACAGAAAACCTTCCCCTGCCCTTTAACTGCAGACAGACATCTCTCCGTCGGTATGTAACGTTATTACTCAGAAACACAGAAACAGAGATAAAGTGAACTTTGTTGATGCCACAGGCAGAATTTAGGTCATTATCAAATAAAAAATAGTGCAGGTTGGTGGAAAGCAAAGAGTAAAAGAAAGAAAAGTTATTAAGGGTTGTGAAAAAAAGAAAAACAGATTGTGAGTCTGTGAGGGAGATAAAACAGTTTCGCTGCAATGGATAAAACTGAATTTGCCGTGTGACATGCTTTTATGTATGACCTAGCTTTGGAAGCCTGCAGTTGTTGGAGATACTAATTTTAGGATGTCAACAGTGACATATAATTTTACTAAGAGGTCTGTCATACACAGCTAAAGCACACGAAGGCTTCATTTACTGCCTTACTGCCACAGTAAAACACAATGGATGTTGGTCGGTCAGGCAGTGCTGAGGGAAGCAATAGATTATAGGAAACAGGTTATACTCTAATGTGGGGCAGAGTGTTATTTCTCTCTATGTGTCAGCTTCTCTGCTTTCCTTGCTCTACTGTGCATTCATCTTTGTTTCCTCCAAGCCTTGCATTATTTTCCTCTCATTCTCCTTCCTCACCCACCCTGCCGCATACACAAAATGAACGCCTCCTTGTCGGGACGTTACACAGACAAAAACCCTCCCTACTGGCCCATTTGTGCTGAGCTGAGGGAGGGGAAGAAATGAGGGACAGAGTAGAGGAGCACAGGGACATCAGCCAAGTGTGACAGCAGAGTCATATTTCTTTCCCCAGCCGTCCGCTGTAGACTCTGAGCTGAATACTGAGCGTGCCCACTGCAGAGCCTGAGGACAGATCCAGCCTTGAGATCGGGAGGAGCCACAGAGGAGGCCAGAGAAAAAGCTGAACCACAGAGCAACGTATGTGGATCTGGTTCGGATCAGGGCCAGATCCAGCCTATAAAACCAACAATAAAAACAAACAATAAAAGAGAAAGATATTAAAAAAGCCTGGCCTAATGATCGTGCTCTCCGGAGTTAAAAGCTAATGTAAAAAGATGAGTTTTTAAAAAATATTTAAAATCATTTAAGGTACTGGCAGACCTCACAGAAAAAGGGAGATCATTCCAAAGTTTAGGGGCTACTGAGGAAAAAGCTCTGTCTCCTCGAGTCCTAGGGACTACCAACCTCATATTATCTTCTGACCTCAGAGCCCTACAGGGACGGTGGTGGTGCAGAAGCTCGGACAGATAGGGAGGAGCCAACCCATTAAAAGTCAAAAGTAAAAGTTTAAAAGAAGTTCTAAAGGAGACAAGCAGCCAGTGACGGGAGCGCAGAACAGGAGTGATGTGCTCCCACCGTCTGGTCCCAGTTAATAGGTGGGCAGCTGAGTTCTGGACCAGCTGTAAACGGTGGAGGAGAGACTGGTCAATTCCAGAATAAATGGAGTTGCAGTAGTCCAGTCCAGAAAAGATAAAAGTGTGAATGACCCTTTCTAGGGCATCACAAGTAAGATAAGGCTTGGTTTTGCTAATAAGCCTCAAGTGACAGAAACTAGACTGGAATACTGCACTGACCTGCCTGTCAAATTTGAGATTACAATCAAATAAAACCACAAGATTTTTGATAAGGACGGGTAAATGAGTCCAGAGAGCCAACAACACAGCTGCACCCTGCCAGAAGGTCAGTTTTCCCAAAAGTGATGACTTCTGTTTTATTTTCATTTATACACATGAAATTAATTTCCATCCATGCTTTCACATTCCGCAAGCAATTCTGTACATTCTCAATGCAATGATCTCCAGCAGATTTCAAAGTAAGATAGATCTGGATGTCTTCTGTATAACCAAGAAATGACACGTTGTGTTTTTAAAAATGGACCCCAGAGGAAGTAAATATAATAAAAATAAAATAGGGCCCAGGATGGAGCCTTGAGGTAACCCGTAATTGAGCGAGGCCTCAGAAGAAGAGAACTGCCCAAGATGTACAGAAAAACTTCAAATATGACTCAAACCATTTAAGTACTAAGGAACTACTTAGTTACTAAGGAATTAATGGCATAATTCCTACAGACTGTTGCAAACGAAATAACAGAATGTCATGATCCACCGTATCAAAAGCAGCAGTGAGATCGAGGAGAATTAAAGCAGCAGAGGCTCCAGAATCAACTGTTAAAAACAAATCATTGAAAACCATGAGGAGGGCCGTTTCAGTGCTGTGATACGACCTGAAACCAGACTGGAACTTCTCATGGAGGTCATGTAGTTCCAGATGATCCTGTAACTGAAAGTAAACAACTTTCTCTAAAATCTTAGAAAGAAAAGGAAGATTAGAAATTGGCCTAAAGTTTGATGGAAAGTTAGGATCCAAATTAGACTTTTTAAGAAGAGGCTGCACAGCAGCATGTTTCAAAGCAGCTGGAACACAACCCAGGACAAGAGAGGCATTAATAAAACTAACTATCCAGGGACCTACAGCACAAAATACCTCATTCAACAATCTGGGAGGAATAGTATCACCAGGACAGTATGAAGGTCTCAGATGTTGAACTATTTCAGAAATCTAAGAGAAAGTCACAGGTTCAAAATGTTCAAAAACGACAGAAGATGCAGGTAAAACAGCAGGATCAGGGGTGCAAAGTGAAGGTAAAAACCTGACAGCACTCACTTTCTCAATAAAAAAATTTAAAAACCTTTCACAAAGTAAAACAGAAGGAGTCAGAGGAGAGGAATCATACGGATTCAAAAGCAAGTTTAAAGAATTAAAAAGAATTCAAGGCTTGCTAATATTTAAAGAGACTAAGTTAGAGATAAACTAAGTTTTGGCATTTTTAACAGCAGCCTGATATTCAGTTAAAGCATTTAACATCTCCAAAGACACATGAAGCCTATCCTTCTTCCATTTTCTTTCGGCGCGCCGAGTGATGCGTCTGAGCGCATGAGTGTGTTCATTGAGTCACGGCTCTGTCGCTGTTTTACAGCGTTTAATCCTGACAGGGGCAAGAGCGTCTAAAATGTCCAAGCACACGGAGCTGAAATCCTCCAGGAGTTGTTCAACATTTCCATGCTGCTGTGACTCCACAGAAGGAAGCACTGACTATGCAAAAGCAGCAGAAAAAAGCAACACAATCTGTGCATTGATCAGGCGCGCAAACCAGACCTAGACTTAGAAAGATCAAACTTAAATGAAACAGGCAGATGATCGGACATACTAGCGATCTAGCATTAATGAGAGCCGAGAGGACGGTTGCCTCATCGTTGTTGATGGGGCCCGACCGAGCAAACGAAGATTGCTGAGCTCCACACTGGACTGGCGGAAAGCAGGAGCTGCCACCCACAGGTGGGCCTAGTGCCCCGCTGCCTCTGGGAACACTGGCTGGATCCAGCGTAAGGAACATAAACGTCTCATCACATGGTGATTTCTTTTAGACAACGTCTGGAGAGCCTTGATTCTCACCAGGATGCCACCTCGCTTTCCTTGTTTGTGTGAATGCTTCTTCCGTGGAAGGCTGACAGGTATGCGTCGCAGGTCATCCGGAATGTCAGAGAGGAACTGAGGAAAGTTAGAAGTTTTGCCATAAGATTCCCAATTCAGATTGGATTTTTGATTAAGACCAATGTGTCGATCATAAACCAGAAAAGCAGTCACGTCATGCCAGTTAAAAAATAGTAGAAAAGCCACAGATAGTCCGAGCAGACAGCGAGCCGCACACGCTGGCGCCATCCTGTCAACTCAAAGTTTAAGGTTTATAATTTTCTGGTCCAGGAGAGGTCCTGAGAGATGTGGGTCCCATGGAACGTGAAGCTGGAAACACGCTCCACAGTTACACTGTTGATGTAGATGGGTGTTTGCTTTTCTCCTGAAGTCCACAATGAACTCTTTTTGTTTTTTTTGGGTGTTCAGGAGCAGGTTGTTGCTGTTGCACCACCCAGCCAGATGGTTCACATCTTCCCTGTAGGCTGACTCATCATTGTCCTTGATGAAAGCTGACCACTGCAATGTCATCTGCGAACTTGTTGATAGTGTTGGTGCCATGTACAGGTTTTCAGCTATTAGTGAAGAGGGAGTAGAAGAATGGTCACACAGCCTTGTGGTACCCCAGTGTTAAGGATTGAGGATGAAAGTGGAGGAGCTGTTGTAGGTTAACCGGACAGTCTGAGGCCTGTTGGTCAGAAAATCCAGCAGCCAATTTCAGACAGGGGCCATGATGCCCAGATTACTGAGTTTGGTGATAAATTTGGAGGGGATGATTGAGCTGTGCTGAAGTCTGAACAGTATTTAACAGTATATAATAATATTTCTTTATATATATAAAATCAAATATTTAAGGATGAAATGTTCAGGATGCTACCTGGAATTAAGGGGTTAATATTTCATTAATATCTCGTCAGTAGTGTAAATGTAATGTAATGTAAAAGACCAGGTACACAAGTTCTTAAGTTCCAGAAAAAAAAAGATCTCTTTATTTTAAAAGACCCGCTCTCTCCCGATTACATCAGACACACCGCTGCAGCAGGGAAGGGTGACGTGGACTGTGATAAAAAAAAAAAAACCTTCTTAACGCGCGATTAAAAAGATTAACTGTGTTAATTATTCATTACGTGCCCGGCCCTAATATATATATATCATTCATTCATCATTCATTATCTACCGCTTAGTCCATTACGGGTCACAGGTGAGATGAATCTGGAGAAAACCCACAAATACATGGGGAAAACATGCAAACTACACACAGAAAGAAACATTCCAGGACTGAGTACTTACATAGCTTTAACCAAAACTTTACAGTAGAAATATTAGATTGCAAACATAAAACATTAGCACCTTTGCAATGGGAAAGAAACACAGCCAGGCACTTTATTTTTATTAATCTTATGATGTCAAATAACTAAGGGGCCAAGTTACACCACAAAGAAAGGCCTGGTTCAAAATTACAAGTACAACTTCTGTATCAGACGAAACAAAGATCTGAATTGATATTAATTGGATTAATCATGAAGAAGAACATATAAAAACATATTTGTGTTGAGATAAACAATCATTATAGAACTGCTCAGTGTGCCCGGAGAGCTCACGTCAAGGTGTCCCAGGAGCAAAACATCATAGCCCAAATTGCTCCTGATGGGTCGTGGTTGACCGGCTTGCATGGATGTGTGTATGAATGGGTGAATGTGATGTAAATTGTAAAGCCCTTTGGATTAAAGCGCTATATAAATACAGACCATTTACCATTTACCATTATTCAACAGCTTGATCGTTTCATCTTAATAACACCTCAAATAAAAAACTTAAATTGAGATAAATTTGTTTTTACAAGCAATGGATAATGTCTCACCATATCTGCAGAGAATCTAGAAGTTGCTTTTACAAACAAGTGTTTCCCTACTCTGTTGTGTATCACAAGACATGTTCTGTTCATTTTCAAAACTTTTATCCTTCTTAATCCAATTCTGATTATCTCTGATAATTTGTTTAATCAGAGATATTAGGTCCTCAGAAGCCTTGAATTATAAATATAGATAAACCCATATCTGTTGATTGGACTGGAAAAAAGAAGCTGCAAAAAAAGTTTCTGTATTTCCAAATAATCAATACAGCTGACAACAGCAGTGATGCCCAAACTTACAGATGCTACATAATAAATCTGCCAAGATAGCATATTTGGACTTCATGATGTCAACAGCTAAATGCCTGGTTAAAAATAAAATAAATTAAATTGCTGTTGTAAGCACTCGTTTGGTGAAGGAGGATTGTCAGCATCTATTTTGTTAATTTTATTCAATCTTTATTGAACCAGGAAGTCCAGTCAAGACTGACAGCAATCCATCAGCAAACAGGTTTACAGACATAAAATTCACACCAACATTTTAACAACTTCTTCATAAAAGAGAGCATGTATCTCTTTCACTGCATTCTCTACAAGTTATTTCATGTTTAACCACACCACCAAGATACCATCACTCACAGAGGAACCGATGAAGAGCCTGGGAAAGGTGTTTAACTGCAGCCTGAGAGACGCAGCCTCCACACAAGCAACCAACCAAGAGCTGGAG
>JBAMHW010010390.1:0-11557 GCA_037177495.1 Rhadinocentrus ornatus | reverse complement strand
CCCCAGCCGAGGCTCGAACCAGCGACCTTCTTGCTGTGAGGCTGCGGTGCTAACCACCACACCACCGTGCAGCCAGCTAAGTAACATTGATACTTTAATTCAATTTGAATGATCTGTCCTCTTTTCAGATTATTGTGGCAGTGACTAAGGTTGACTGATGCTACCCCAGTTTTTTTTTTTACCTGTCATGGAAATTTATTCCACTATTACTGGTATAACAGCATAAATAACTTCACGCAGCATCACACCATAGAAACCTGTATAAATGGATCACAAGTATAAACTGATAAACAGTAGCAAGCAGTGGACATGCTGCTGTAAACTTTAATTGAACTTTTTTGGTAGAAAGTACATTATCTTTCCATTTGGGTTCTTCACTTTATGTCAGGTGAAATATGAGTTCAGTGGTCTGAGTCAAGTACAGTATAGTTAGAAATGTTCTGTTGTTGCTGCACTGAGCTACTTATTCATAGTGGCATAAGCTGCATATGGCTGCATGTGTTCCTGCATCTCTTGTTTTCAAACACATGCTCTCCTCTTGGCTTTTAAAGTTTGATTAATTCCTATTTTTTGGCTAATTAGCTCAAATAACTGCCAGCACTGTTATGTGTTATATGGGTGAAGAGGGGGCATTTTTCTATTTCAAAGTATCCCAAACCAGCTTTGGGATATGGTAACACGTCCCATGAGAATTTTCTCATAATATAATTATACCGTAAATGAGAGAGAAGATAAAATGAGACTGAAAGTATGAATTTGTGTGGTCTAGATAAGAAAACAAATCATCAAAGAGTCCAGGTAGCTTAGTCTCCTGAGTAATTCACACAGCATTTAAATTCTACATCTGGAATTTCAAACAAGCAGTGAAGTAACAATAACTGAGGCTGAACTAAAATTCAGACAGAACAGCCCTTGTTCAATGGACAAAGAAAACTAAATGTGTCAGTTACAAATTACAGTATATGATGCACAATTATCTTTTAGAAGTTTCTGTAGCAGACTCCTGGGGTCAGATGCATATGTATAAAAAACCATGCATGCACCATTTCTAGCACATAATTAGAAAGTATTTCATAAAGTATGACTGACTGGATGGATAGATGCACGTCTGACTGATGGCATCTCATGACCATTTTTGGAGCAATTTCACAGAGCTTCTTTAGTGAAATAATCTTTCCGCCATTTTTATTATATAGACTTATTTAAGGATAGGTGCTGTAAATAACCCGTTTCATAACATCTGTGGCAGGAAGGCTGCTCTGTCTTTATTGTAAACCTTGTTAATGCGACTTTAGTTATTTTTTTGCCCAATATTGGCTCATGTGCTGCTTTAGTCTTCCAAAGAAAGAAAACAGTGGACATACCATGCTGATGCTCCTTCAATATGTAAGGCTGTCTACTCTACACTAGAGCTTCTCAACCTTTTTTGAGACAGTGCCCCTTTATCTAATATCCAGGTCCCTTAACCATAGGTGTCACACTCGTAGGGGATGAGGGTGTTTTGACATCCGCATTTTTCATGGTGAGAGGGTCCAACACCCACACTTTTTAGCAGTTTTTGCACAAACACTGCTCCAGTCGCTCTGCACCTCTGCTGTGGGACTCTCCCTCTCCTGTTGCTCATTGAATCATGACGTGACTGTCAATGATCTCTTATAGTTTGCTTATCGTTCTGCTCGTGCTGAGGAGAAAACTAGCAAGACGTTGATGCAAAGCGGTAGTCCATTTCAATTACATAGCCTTTTATTTGCATTTATTTTGTATTATTTTCCTTAGTAGCTGAGGTTTGCTAATGACACAGCTGTAAAATCTGCTGGTCAGAATACACCCAAAAGGATCAGGTTGAGTCTTCTTTAAATTATTGGTGCTGTGCGGTTTGTTGGATAGGCAGATTTACCTTTTAGGAGCCATGAAGGGGAAATTCTAAACAGTCTCTAAAATTCAATTCAGAGCAGAACCCTTCTCTAACCAGGTGGTTGTTGCATAATAGACAGGATGTATATAAAGGGACAGGTAGAGAAAAGTTTTCATGAGGGGGCCAGGCAGGGGCACTGACCAGGAAAAGGTGGGCACAAATGAGAATTTGCCTAGATTTTAGCAAATAACTAGTTGCTTATTGGAACTTAAGGGGCTATCAAATGCTAAATTGGGAAAAACAAACAGTTGATTATGTTCAGTGTTCATGTAGAACAGCATATCAAAGTGCATTGCATGCATTCACTGACACATGGGACATTTGAAGTTTACCTAAATGAAGGTTAGTTTAAACTTAATATTTGTTAGCATTTCTTTACCCCCAAATCATACCTTTCTATGCAGATACACAACCCTCTGACGGTGAAGCCGTTATTTTGCTAACTTATTACCCCCTCAAGTCACAGTATTGTTTCAGAAAAAACCTGAATTTGTTCAGTAGTGTGATCATACTAGAAGTAGCTACCCCCCGCAGCAAACCACAGCCCCTCACCATCAAAATGTAGGGTAAAGTTACATTCACACTATGATTTTATATGATTTTTTTTTCCTGGTTCATATTATAATTTAAACATGATCTCTTTCAGACTCCAGTATGAACAGTGCCCAGCTCTAAAGTGACCTAAATGCTCATCAGAAAGGTGACGTCACACACAACACACTGTTTATGACAGTAAATATGGATGCTACACACGTCACGAAATGTGACCCAATCACACAGACTGAGGCTACTGAATACATCAGATAAGGATCTGATTAAGGGCGACACAGAAAGCAGACAGGGTCTGATTTGGAAAAATCCGTTTTGTGCTGATCAGACAAAACAAAACAAAGAAAAAACTTTTCTTACACATGCGAAAAAAAGTTCTTTATCTGCAGTGTGAATGTAGTTTAAGTGTCTTTCCAAAATATAAAATTTTTTATTATTCAGAGTTATATTAAAAAAATCCTGCTGTGAAACTAAAACCATGTAAATAGAAGTTACATATGCAATGCTTAATAATATGAAAATCAAATTAGGTCTTTTTTACAAACAGCATCACAAGCATCCTGTTAAAATCAGTGATGTTGCTACACATGAATCACACTAAGTTAGTTTGAGCTCTGCTTTTGATGGTTGCACAGGTTTATTTCTGGTAGATTTGGTGTCTTTTATAAACCATTGGGTGACATGCATCTAAAGGTCAGGTTATGAAACAAGGCCGGCTGAACTGAGGAATATCAGCCACGTCTGGCATATGATCCTGTTCCAGAAAGGAGGTTCAACTAACTGAGTCTAGTCACAAACTCTAAGTTAACAAACTCAGAGCTTTAACATAACCTGCTTTCTGGAAAAAGCCCCTGCTCTACCAGGTGAGCTAAACACAACCCCACAAAACTTGGACTGCATCCAGTGGACCAAGTGGATGGATCCAAATATCAATAGTATCAATACCAAGGTTAGTATCAGTATTGTTCAATACCAGCATGATGAGATTTATATTTTCCTTGCAGTTGGTCTTCTTCAGTTTTCTGTGAATGAGAGCCAACCAGTAGTAGGTTTTGCTTCTGTTAAGATAATTTTCACTGTTGACTGTTATTTCCTCAAACAATTGTGTGATAAAATGAATAAACAGTTATTTTATTATTTTGTTACAGCGTTAATGTTATTTTCATTGTTTATTAACTAAAAAGCTTAAATTTAATTTCTCGGCTCTGCCATTCAGGTTGTGAATGTTTTATTTGCCAAAAATCTTTGTACCGTATTTTATTATGATCATAGTCATGATTAATAATTAAAAGCAAAAACATTAAATGAATGTGAAATTTCAAGCAAAAAGTATCAGTATTAGTATGAGTATCAGTATTAACAATACTTGCCCTGGAATTACTTGGTATCGGATCGATACCAAAGTTTGAAGTACCGCCCAGCCCTACTGGCTGAATCCCTATATGTAAAGACTATCTATATGCACAATAAGAAGCACCAATTAGCATGCAGCATACAAAAATAATAGGAATAGCTGAAAGCCTCTACCGAAACCCAAATGAAGCACAAATAAAACCATGCAAAGTTATATCTGTTTTGTGATCAAAACTTTCAGAACTATTCCAGATAAAAAAAACAACAAAAAAAACACTGCTAAGGTCAGCTCCTTTGATTTTGTATTAGTCGTCAATGACACCCCAAGGTCCGATTTATTTATATAAAGAAGAAAAGTTGTTTTTATTGTCCGAGCATCCAATCTTTCTATAATAAACTACCTTTGGGTTCACTTCCTTCTGGATACTCACTGGTGTTTCTAGGCTGAATTTGGGAACTAACCCCTTATTTCTCCAGACTTAATTTAAGTATCAAAATCAAACAATGGCTTGCCAACACCCCCCAGGAACATGTCAACGCCCCCATTTTAAGGATAAACTCATCTTTCACAAAGTTAGATAAAAACTACTCCTATTCTGTATTTTCCTTATATTGTCATGTCTGTTAAGTTGTGTTACACACAATGTTTGAATCAAATAGATAGATATGCTGCCTACATGAAAACCATAAGCTGTTCAGTATGACCAAAAATAACTAATTAGAGAAGTGTCCATGTCCATTAATGGCTAAAAATGGGAGTGAAAACCAGGTTTGTGCACATGCAAATATTGTAGTTTCACAATGAAGTCAATTTAAATTGCAAAAAAAAAAAAATTGTATTCCCCTTTGAGTGACCCCACTTATGTAATCACAAAAGTCAAGGACCAAACTGGTGAATAAAAAGATACATGGATGATAGAGAAAATCTGACTTCCCATGACTTTTAAGGTTCTCCAATGGAAAAAATATTAAAGCACACAAAAAACTTCATAAGATAAGACTGAGAAAAACAAAGCAAACATACGTCATAGCTCAGAATAATGGAGACAAGATTGTTATGTACTAAGATGATGGGATAATTATGCAACATGTTTAAGGCTAATGGGATCTGCTGTTGGTTATGATGATCACTGAGTCATTTCTTTCTGATACTCTTAGATAAAAAAAGGTCCCTGCTTAATTTTGGATTCACTCTCTCTCTCTCACACACACACACACAAATAAAGGAGACACATAATCGCGTTGCCTCTACATCTCCTTTTTCCTCCTTCTATCCTAGCTTTAAACAGGTCTTCATCTCTCCCCGACAGCCATGATGTTTTATTAACTACATTGAGATGCAGGACACCGGAGCCATATTGAGTTAAAGGTGAAAGGAGAAAAAGCTGCTGCTAAGGTTCCACACTCTAAACACAAAAGTTGTATGCCACATTAAAACCATTCACCATGTAATTTTAAACATATGGAAACCTCAGAAACCACATTGGGGAAATTCGTTTAAAAATGTAATCTGTAAACACCATTATGCAACATGATAATTGAATCGCGGACGAAGAATATTTAAGAAGGATTGACAGCTTTTATGCATTAGTTGTAAAATAAAAAGAATAAAAATGTGTTAATGTGCAAAGTCAAACATCAGACCTTTTTCAAGGCTGCACTGATAAACACTGCAAGCTTGTTTGATCAGCAATTCACTGATATCACCAGCCATACTGAATTTACATTAACTTTTAACAAATACTCATTTCATCTTTGACCCAGAGCTGTCCTTTACCTGCGGCAAGATAAGCTATGTGTTGAATACTAGACAGAAACAATACACTGATGTAACTGATAGCATAACTCAAAAGAAAGCCTTGATGAGTGTGTAGCACTGGTGAAATTCCCCAGTAGCTGTAAATCCACAAATGCAGGAATACCAAATGTTTCTTTCTTTGATGTCAAAACAGATGAGACTTTTCACAAGGGGCTGCACGAAAAACCAATTCAAATGTTTTTTCTGAAAGAACATTGCATTTTCCTGAGCAAATTTCTTGCAAGATGTCTCCTGTATTCAGAAGAACAAGCAGCATTGCAGGAATAAGTTGGCTACAAGCGTCAAATTCCTTTGAGCCCTTTCCAAACATTCCACAGAAGTTATAAATCAGTTTGAGTTAGAAAAACATAGAGCTGCAGTACAAGATAAACAGGCTGAACCAAGCAGTAATGTCACCAGTTCACCAATTATTTTCATAATTAATATGAATAGGACCAATGTTTTTTTTCTCTCTCTCTCTCTCTTTTTAAGCAGAACAGTTTATTCATAATTTTATTTTAAACTTTGTGGTGTAACAGAATGTGTACATGTATGAGAAAGTTCAATTTAATTGCTTGCCATATTTGGGACATTTCTTGTTTTAATTCAAGTCATATCTTTCTGATTAAACCCAAAAAACACAGTAAGTTACAACACTGAAGTGTTATTGAACACAGCATTCAAAATTGGCCACTTGCCCCAGCTCAACAATTTGAGTGTATTTAGGATGTTAGGAGGCTGCAGTTGGTTGCAGAAAGATTTTCTGTGTAATCATCTGTTAAATATCTCGCAGATGCAAATGTCATGTTTAGATAGGTTTGTTATTCCAGTGGTTCTCACATTGTTCTACATAACGTACCACTACACAAGATATCAGACTCTCCAGAACACCTTTTAAAAAGTAAATAAACAAATAATGACTGTTTATTACAAAAAACAAACCATTCTTTTTCAATTTAGTAAAATGACAAAAACGAGTATAATAAAAAAGAAAACACAAGTCAGTCGTTCTTTTACTACTTTTATGTTTGGATTAATACTTTTGTATTATCCACGTCAAACTATCGTATCTCTGTTTTATTCGGGCAATCAACGTGAAACAAAAACTGGGAGAGTTTTAAATCGTGGTTTTCCAGTGAATATGCACAGTATTAGAAGTAACATTATATACACACACACAGTTGATGACACCTTCTGGTGCTGCTTGGACACGTCATCATTGAAGGACGGGGTGCATTAAATTCAGAGGCTCCTTGGATCTGTGATCACATCGGCATGATCGGATCACATGACATGTTTACTCAAAAGTGCAGATCTGAACTCACAGTTTTAATTTAAAGTTTGAATTTCAAAATATAACCATAATTTACAGAGTACTCTGAGCATATTTTGTAAATTGATTATCAGAAAATTCTTCAGCGCTACCACTAGAGGGAGCACAAGTACCACCAGTGGTAAGCGTACCAGTTTGAGAAGAATGGCAATATTCCAGAAGTTTAAATTTCCCTTAGATGAGTCACTAAGCAGCTTCTGTAATAGCACAAGGACTGTGTTGTTATTCTCTCTATAGATCAGTATGGGTGATAAATAAAAAGTGCATTTTGTTAATCTAATTTAGGTCTCGGTTAGCGTGGAGGGTAGCACAAATGCTTGTTGAAACAAATGCTGGCTCTGCTGCACCAAACAAACAATCTTGTTTTGAGGTGTGAAGAGAAAATTAATTTTGTGTCCATGTTGTAACTAAGGCCCCTCCAACCATCTAAGCAAGACAGTCAATGGAATGAAGCTGAAAAACCATGACCTCCCTTTTAGTGCTTGCTCCTTAATATTATTAGTTGCCCAGCCAACTCTTCGTATCTACCTTCTGACGTCAAATGACCTCAATAAAAATCAATAAAATCCATAGTTTTTAAAAATGTATGTTATGTGGAGTTTTTTCCCTCTTCACTGAATATTTCCCTTTTTTATTTTTCTTTTAACACTTTTTTTTCTGTCTCTAAGCTCTGCAGTAATATGAAAAACAATAACCTGATTTGTCCTTTTGTCTGCACTCAGACAAAGCACAAACAGAATCTAGTAGTGATCTAACTTGGTTCTACAAATACTATCTGGCCAGCAGAAATTAACATATATGTCCCTAGGTGTTTGGATTAACTGATAGATGTTATCTTCTTTGTTGGAGTTAAATTACAAATCCTTAATCGACCAACTAGTTTGTAAAAAATTCAGAGCACTTGAAGAAACTCAGAAAATGAATAACAGATCTGAGGTTATATAATTCACACAAACTGGTTCATGTGTTAGATCACATCTGCCCACAGAAGCCAAAACAATATAAAAAAAACACCTGTATAAAGTCCAATTTTTAAAAAATAAATCAAATTAAATGTCAAAGAATCATTTTAGACTGCAGTGAGTCAATGATTTTGTACTTGCACATACACAGCAGCGATGTAATACAGCGGCCAAAGAGGCATGTTGGTTTTCTCTATCAGGGGAAAAGATGAGGGCTGAGTCACTGCAGTAGTACATGCATAGCTCACAGTGAAAAGTGACCAAAGCCACAAAGATTTCAATGTTACAATGTTGAAAGTTCTAATCAAAGGTTTGTAAAAACCTGCTTTTACACCAGAATGTAAAACATGCAAAACATGAATACCAAACAAACTTATAAAAAACATTTTGACTGATTAATATGCAAATGTTTGTTGACTAATTGTCAACTTTTAAAACCTCATAATCAGAAAAATTATACAATTAGATGATAAATAGTACATTTAATTGTAACATAATCTGTGAGGGATTGGAAGCATTGATCACAGACTAACAGATATTTACAACAACGCACTTAAGTGTGAACATGCTGTACTGAGACAGACATTTGACACTACAGTTAAAGTATGGTGTGTCAGATTTGACTGAATGATAACACTGTGACATACAACTACATGAATGGATGTCTTAAAAATGTTAGCTTAGCCAGGGAGCAAGGACATCTGTGTTTGTGTGTACACACTTTTTTTCAGTGACATCCAACCTAGACAGAGTGTTGTATAATTTTCTGTATTTGTATTCATGGTTGCAGGAGTTGAGAGTGATGGTGTACAAAAAAGTCAACAGCAATGTTAAAACAGAAACAGAGAAATTCAGACCTGCAAAAGACTGACAAGCTAATTGTCTTAGCGAAGTAGGAATTACTTTCAGAATAGCACAACTAAGTGGTTACGTGTGTAAGTGAAATAATAAGTGTTGGAGGCGGAGATCACGTTAATATGAGCAGTGCAGAATGTGATGGAAATCTCGTGATGGGGTTAACTAAGGCTGGAGGAATACCCAAATGTCTTAAAGCAGAAATACTGACTGAAACTTTATACAAGAGATGAGAGAGATCTACAACACATGCTGAAATAGTGCAATATCCCAATTCTGAAGGCATGACTCACGTCAGGATAAATTCACACACACACACAAAAAAAAATCTATATGTGTGTTTGCCCATTCCTCCACATACATCCACATTCTAAGAATATAACATAGGCAGTGGAAGAAGAGTGGAAGAATGCTGAGAAAGTAGTCTTTGCTCTAACCTTAAACAGAAAAAGCCTGAGCATAGAAAACAATTTGGAGTCATTACATTCTTACAAGTGACTACCATTGTATTTGACCTCTGCGACTGAAAGTACTTTCTCACAGAGGAGCCACTGAATTAGATCAGATATAAGATAATGTATGTGAGCTGAACGGTGGTGTAGTGGGTCAAAACACTGCTCGGATGGTGTGGGCTCAACTGTTGTTGTTAACTTTGTTCTTAGCTTCAAATAAAATGAGTGTCAGTCAATAGTCAGAATGGCTCAGTCCAAGCTTGAGAAGAACAGCCAACCACCCCACCCGGAGGAGATGGAGGTTTTATATCAATTTAAAAATCAAGTTTTATTTGTGGTTTCAATCCACAATGCTAGACACAGCTAATATCAAAAGAACCAGCAAGCAAACAGCAGACACTAATGAAGTGGCAGCAATGGTAAAACACAGACAATAACAAAATATATTGGGCAATAAAAATACATTAAATGTTAGGGATACATATTGCATAGGGATTTAATTCAGGGTCAATCTGTTTAAATATGTTCTTACTTGAATTTTACAAGTGTTCTCTGTGCTGCATCACAGAGGACTGCCACCCCAGGACTTTTATGGATGTGATGATGTAGGAACAGGAGTCTGCTGGAGAAAATAAGGCTGTTCGCTGGCTGATGGGGGATTCTGCAATACACAACTCAGCTATGATGACTTTATAATCAAAAGCGTATGATATATCACTTGGTTAATAATGGATGTTGGAGAAAAATCTCTATCACAGGTTTGTCAGCACAATATAATAAATCCATCATTTGTTACAATCATTTATGTAAAACCTAATGCAGCAAAAGTTTCATAATTTGTTATCACAGTTTGGCTCACTGAGCTGCTATGACTTGATTATTTATGATGCAATCAGGACTGTGCAGCACATGCAGCGGAGAACACATCACAGCTGATGGTAGTACAGAGTTAAATGGTTTGAGAAATATATGGATGTCAAGTTAATAAACAATTGACCCCATCATTTCATCTTGTTCAGAATTCAGGTCTATCATAATGCAGTTTTATAAATGAATAATAGACATGTTTTAGTTTTATCTTTGTCATTTAGTTTACATGGCATCAGGCTCTATTGTAAACCAATAAATTTTAATGGTAGCTAAAAGACGGTCTAAAGTAAATAACTGGCAAATAATGGTTTAAGTTGCAGTGTGTAGAAATTAGACACATCTATTAACTCTACAGATATGCAGTATTGTTCCTGTAATCATAAATATGTTGTTATTCATGTAGAATAGCAAAAAAACAGGAAATGGGTTTATGTTTCAGTTACGTTAGGAGGCAGCATTTATATGTGCTGACGATGTGAGTCATCTCTATCACAGTACATCACAGTCATGCACCTACCATTTTTCCTTTTATACATTATGAAGGAGAAGGTGTGTTAGGGAGAATTTTGTGGTTTGATATCTACATCGTTTACCACTAAAAAGCCTACATCCCACACTGCTGTTTTCAAAGAAATATTCCAGTCCATGTTTATTTAAAGCTGTAATAAAAATTATATACTTTTTTTTCTATAATAGTTTTCATATTTTGTAAGCAATACATCTGTGCATGCTTCTAAAATTCTGGTCCCTACACTTCCCGCAATGTCAATTACATCATCAAAGCAATTATCCCAAGCTTCAGACAGTTCCCTCCGGAGCCGGAGAAGACTTTTTTTTTCAAATGGCTGTCATTTCATTAAGGCAGCCCCGTTAAATATGTGATACACAAATATATAAAACATAATAAACATTCAAAATATCAAGTGTAACATTTAGCATTAAGTAACTTGCTTGATTAGGAAATTAATCAGTACATTTCCATGAGAATGTTGCATTGTTTTCTGATGAAGGTAATGCAATGTGATCAAAAGCTTTAGAAAATTTACTGATTGGTCATGTAACAAGACTATCTTTGTCAACCGATTTCAAAATCAAGAATGAAGATTAAATGTAAATTATTAAGTGGACGGGGAATGAGGTCCTGCCCCAGGTGGAGGAGTTCACGTATCTCGTGGTCTTGTTCACGAGTGAGGGAAGGATGGAGCGGGAGATCGACAGGCGGGTCGGTGCCGCGACTGCAGTGATGCAGACTGCATTGGTCTGTCGTGGTGAAGAAGAAGCTGAGCCAAAAGGGAAACTCTCAATTTACCGGTCGATCTACGTTCCTACCCTCACCTATGGTCACAAGCTGTGGGTAGTGACTGAAAGAACGAGATCGCGAATACAAGCGACTGAAATGAGTTTTCTCTGCAGGGTGGCCGGGCTCTCCCTTAGAGATAGGGTGAGAAGCTCGGTGATCCGGGAGGGGCT
>JBAMHW010010389.1:0-11593 GCA_037177495.1 Rhadinocentrus ornatus | reverse complement strand
TCCTTTTCTGTCCCCTCCGGTCGGGTCCAGCAAGATTACATAGATTCCATGATTCAAAGTAAATAAATAACAGTAAACAAAAAAAACAAAACTCCCCAAACCGGACAAACTTGCTCATGTGAGCATGAAAAAGTCTGCTCTTGGAGTCCTGTTGATCTTAGGATCCACAAATGTAGCAGGTGTTCTCCAACGTGAACTTTGTTAAAAGCAAACCTTGCGCACACCTCACAGATCTTATAGTCCTGTGTAAAGATGAAGGGGACGGCATTCAGCCCTGATGTGCAGACGCAGTACGATGAGGTTCAGGAGCAGACATCACATTAACCAAGTAGCCTATGATAAATATTTAAATTGCCTATTATTTAGCATATATTCATATTTTTTTTATTGTGCAGTAAAATAGTCATTTTATTTTTCGAGTAGACCGCTGACTGCACGCGCCAGACGGCACACGAAGAAAGGGCGGCATTTTTGGTTTGCTGCCGGGGGACAATTTAAGGTCTGTGTTTTTCATAAATACAAGAAGGATTGCAATAGATATTGGTTATTTTACTTGAAAATAACTTTCAACCCATCTCCTTTTTAATTATTTAAAATGTTTGTGTTGCATGCAGAAATGTAACGTCGTTTTCTCTGCCGTCGTTAATTGATTTAATAAATACAACACATTATATACAAAACAAAGGCAAAGGAAAAATGTTAAATGCAGTGTTTTTTTATTTTAAATGTCAAAAGGATTTGTGGCTCCCAGTGTTTCTTAACTGTGGGATACGGGTCCAAATGGTTCTTTGAGTGGTAAAGGTTGCCGACCCCTGAGCTAGCCACTAGTTATGAGTAATTACTTAAAACGAAAAAATGGCAGACACACCCCCATTGTATTGAAATATAAAACTATACATTTATTCACAGTTTAATTTGAACCATTTATTTTACATGCATTTTATCACTACATAATTTCCATATTTTTCTAGTCCCTGTATTTTTAATTATTTTTTTTTAATTTGCTGTTAAGATCTCATATTTAGTAGATTTAATGTTTTTAAGCCTGACTTGAGCTTTTAAATTAGTTCTTGTAGTAGCCATGAATTATTATCCTATTGGGGATTTTTTTGCACGTGCAGTTTTCATGTACATGTGATACATTAATGTCTTTTTGATCAATTGAACCAAAACAGTGTTGTTATGTGAATGGGCCCTGGACCACTTTGTACTGGAAAAGTTAGGCCCCAGCACAAAAAAGATTAGGAGCTGAGTTACTGCAGAGGAATTGAATGTGAACCATGTTAAATAAATGATAATTCAATATTTTTCTTCGTGAAGATTTTAAGTAATTACGACTGAAGAGAAAGATTCAGATCACTCCCGTTGTTTATGATGGTAAACGAGTGTATTTTATATTTAAGAATAAAGGAAAGAATCTGATTCCTACTCTTTTGTAGGTTTATTTTTACTTGTTTAGATATAAATATTCTGTACAATTACATTGTGTAATTGTTTTATCTGAAGGAACTTTAGGTTGTTTCAAATCAAGAGGCAGAGCTAATCAATCAGAAGAGTTGAAAAACATTTCCTGGATTGTGTCTGTCTTTTGTTTGTTTGCCGGTATCCTACATGCTTGGATAACTGTCATCTAAAGCATTTGAAGCATTGGAAAAAGATTTAATCTCAGTTTTGCTGCTGTCAATTCCTACAGAGATCATTTTTTTCTTTTTTGCTTTAGCATGCAATACTTTTGCGTTCCCTCACAATACTGTAGTGCAGGGTTCTCCAATTCGGTCCTATGAGAACCTTTAGACTTAGACTTTAGACTTTTCCGTCTGCATTCTGCCAGCGTCATCTGAGCGGTAACGTGTCATTGATCAGCTATTATTCACGGGAAACCTGATGGACCTGACATCCAGGTTCCTGATGGTCTCTGTATGAGAGCATCAGTGCTTCCTCGTCACTGCTGAGCCGGCTTTCTGATCTTTTTTAAAGTATTGCTTGAGTCCAAATTAATGTTTTCATTTTGTATAAAAAGAAAAAAACCTGCTCGGTTGGAAGCTGATGGTTATTAATGGGTAATGCAGTTTGAACCACAAGCTCTCTCCAAAAAACCTTCAAAGTTTAGTTTATGTTGGGGAAAAAAGTAGCTTATTATGTTTAGTGTTAACATTTTTCTTTAAGGCACCGTATTTAGAAAAAGGAACTAAAATGTATAATTTGCTGCAGCAACACATTAAAAGTTGTTAAAAATGTAAAAGATTAACTGGAGGCAGCTGAGGGCGTCACAATTAGACATAAAAGAACCAGTCATACGAGGTAGGATCATCGATCACTATTTTTTCTCTAATGCAGATTGTAAAGACTTTTGGCCTTCCAACAACTACAAAGCAAAAAAATAGTGAAAAGTCATTTCAGGGAGTCCAAGGACAGAAACCACTGTGGGATGTCGGGACCTACAAGCCCGTCATGACACCGTTATCTATAGACACATGATCTGAGGAGGACCTTGATGATTTATTTTCACTCGACACAGTCCGCCACTGTATCCAGAACCTGGAACTGGGTTACACAAAGGAAGACGGATTTGAACCAGAAACAAATGACCATGGACGAGTAAGGTGCCTCGCGCCAACTTTGTGGCTGGCGTGCACATGTTTGTACAGCTGTTGATGTTTTGGTAACACCTAGAGGTGATGTTGGAGATACTGTTATAATAAAATATGGAAACAGTCTGCGTTAGCAGAGAAGATTTACTGGCACATGACAACTTGCTCATCAGCCGCTTCAGGTTCCTAAGGGCAATCCTCCTGAGCAGAGCTGTGGCCAGATTTGAAGCGCAACACAGCGAGGAGCCATGCGCTGCTGGTGCCCATACGGATGCTGACCACACTGGGGTTCCTAGCAACTTGGGTATCCCATAGGAAGCTGGCAAACCGACTGGGACTGTGTCAGTCGACCCCTAGCTGAGCCATGCCAGCCATATGGGACAGAATTATCCACATGTCAGTCAGATATGTCATATCAAATTCCCACAATGCAGCTGAGTAGGTCAACATTAAAGCACAATTAGCAGCGACAGCCGGGTTTCTAATGTAATCAGAGCTATCGACTGCACACATGTTGCTATAAAGGGGAGGAAATAGTGAGAGAAAGAGACCAAGAGTTTTGAAAGGAAGAATGATCTGAGAACAAGACGGGACTTTTTGAGTGTGAGAGCAAAGTTCTGAGAGAGAACAATCTGATATTTGAGCATTAAAACAAATCTTGCTCCCAAATCAAAGAATTATGCGCTTGATGAAAGAGGGAGCTATATCCTCCCTGCTGTTTTGGGGAAAACTGATGTCTCCTTCTACTTTCCAAAGATGAACAAAAGGCATGCAGGCTGCATCAAATTAAAGATTTCATTCTTTCTAGATGAAAGTGGACTTGCATCTATAACATAAAGCAAATGGGGTAAACGTGCAGCCAGGGGGACAAAACCAGCCCCCCAGAGGGTCAAGTCTGGCCTGCAGATAAGCTATTGTTCTTCTTTCCACTAAAACAAAGGAGAAAATGGGGCGTTTTCATTATTTATGTTATTAGTTTACTGGTACAAACCACTTGAGGTAAAAAATATGCCTTATGTGGTTTGAATATCGTGTTGTGGTAGACTGATCCTAATGTGATGGCATTAATCAAAGCAGATTTTACTTTTTATTTTCCATTTTCAACATGGTGACTATCTTGTGAAACAACATATTTCATACCAAACCAGGGTCTTTTTAAAGCCAAAACCAAGCTATTTAAATTTCCTAATGTTAATCACACGTCTAACTAAACGCTCTAATCCAAAAACTGAAAACAATTAGTCTTGTGATTTTCTCTACAAAAGTATGTAATGACAGCTGTAAGATAAAAATCGGTACGATTAACTTCCTCCTCTACAACGCAGGTAAAACATAAAGAAGCTTTGATGACATTTTTAGAATTTAATTATATTAACTCCTTCTGTATGTTATTATTCTTTTCTAAAGAAAGAGAACTCTTTAAGTTTCCATGGTTCAGGTCTCTGACTCAGCGTGTCAACACAAACTGGTTGTTCTGGATTTGTGTGTTGGGTATTGCGACAAAGAAACAAAAGAGATTAAAATAGCTCTGAACAATAGCCTAATGTTTCTCTCTTTAGCTCCACCAGCTTTTTCTAATCAATAAAAACAAGATAAAAGATAAAATGCATAAAAAGACAGAGGACCACACATTTCACTCGGTGTTAAAAAGCAGAAAAAAAGTGGGTCTTGAGACGAAACTTAAAGCACTCCACTGAGGGGAAGAGCTTTCCAGAGTCTGGGGCCGACTACAGAGAAGGACCTGTCCCCTCTAGTTTCAAGTCTTGTCTCAGGCCCCACGAGCTGGTACTGGCCCTCGGACCTCAGTGCGCTGCAGTGTAATCTTTCTGGCATGTTCTTATAATATTGGTTAAAGTGGCTCGACTATGCTCATGGCAGGATAATTTATTTTAATATGCAAGTCCACAAGGGCAGGAATTACTCCAGCATTTTTCACAAACCACTTTATTTATTTTATGCTGATCCTCCCCGTATGGCCTCTGTTTGAAACAAGCAGAATGAGACTCTTCTGCCCTGAGCTCCGCCTCCCCCTGATGTGGGCTGTCTCTAATTGGTCAACTGTCAGGCGCGCGCTCTGTGTTCACCATAGAAACACCGGCAGGACTTGTAAACCGACCGAAGTAATAGATACTCAATAATCAAACTCAGCAACCTGAATTTTGGTAAATACTCTGTTTACCAGCTATAGTCCGATATAACGTTGTTTGCCGTCCTTCACTCGCCTTATATATTTGTACATGCCAGTGTTATTAGCTACTCTTGCTAAGCTAATCTCTATGGTTAGAGAATGGTGAATGGGTATTTTTAGCCTGGTGGACATGTTTGTAAAATCCCCCAGTGAGGGGGCTGTTACGCCACACCCTCACACCCTGCTGTTAGGTTCCATACCATCTTCACCCCTACACCCCCCATGTACATCTATTGCTCAATGAAAATTACATATGAAGATGAAATATGTTACACACTGCAGAGTATTTCTCAAATGTCATAGTTTCAATAAAAGGCAATACAACAATTTCCATCTACAGTGTTGATCGCTAGCTTTCTGGTCATTAGACCAGATGTTACCTGCTGGTAGCGATCAGGTGAAGTAAGTCTGGGTTAATTCCTTTAGTTTGACCGTTGCTCACACACTAACTATTAAAACAAAACAGGCAACTTTTTCCGTTTAACTTGCAACTTGTGGCCCAGGATTGGAAACACGGTAGTTAGGAACAGACCCTCCTTTCAGCTAAAGCCTGGTAGCAAATCTCTCGTTGTACCGGCCCTTATTCATCCAGCAGTCTTCGGAGAAGTGCCGGTTACAAATACAAACGCTGGTGCAACTCTGTGGCTGGCTCCCAAAAACAAACTCCATCCGTTGCTGTCTGGCCGTTCTTTCCTTCGGGAACTTAAACAAATGCAGCTTTCCCTCACAGCCGAAGAAGCATTTCCTGTATGACATGTTGACACTGAAAACGTCACGGTGTCCACCGCGCTGTCTTCTGCCTTTCACTGAGCTGTGGGGGTGGGTGTGAAGTAGAAAAAACTCTAAAACTTTTGTTTTCAACACCATGGAAACTGAATGTAGAGACACACTACATGCGTTTATGTGATAAAAAAAATAAAAAAAATAAAAAACAGTGCCGCTTACTTTTCTGATTTTAACACTATCAGACTGTAGAAAGTAGTAGGGCCCCTTCAAACAATGCCCAAGAACAAACTTGTGTGGATGTGCTGCAAATAGAAAGCTACTATAATTAGAATAAAAAGTGGTGGAGACTCACCTGTAGCCGTCAAAGCCACCAGCAGGACTCCGTAAGCCAGCAGTTTCAGGCTCATTGTGAGTTTTTGTGTCTAAGTTTGTTAAGGATTCCAGCTGCTGTCTCTTGGTGGGAGCGAGAGCCTGAACTAACCTGCCTGTCGGCTGCTGTCATGTTCCGCCTGTGAAGCCACACCTCTGAAACCACACCTGTTTTACTCCAGAAAGGTAGCTGGGCTGACTCAAAATCCAAGTTTCAGCTTAAACATTGACTTAAAGCTTTTTTACATCTAGAATGGAGGAATGTTCGGGAGTTACAGCTTTATCTTTAAACAGTAGTTAAGCAGTTGACCCTAGACAGGTGTGTTCATTCAGCAATGTGTACAAAATCAAACAGGAAGGAAAAAAAACACTGAGAAACAGAAGAAAATATTAACACAGAGAATTTAACCTGGACTAAAGTAGACGGAGGAAACAGAACAGGAGACAGGAGAGGACAAATCAGCTTATTCATTCTGGATAAAGTCAGAATCATGACAAGGTTCAGAGAATCAGGAGGCCAGAAAGTAGTGATCACCGCCCTCAGTTCTAATGGCTGCCCTGTCCCATTTCATAGGACAACACAAAGCTAGTGTCATGTCTAATTAATTACACATGTGGTCTTCAGTATGTTTAGTCACTTCTTTATTACAAATACGTCATTGTTGGTCTATAAATTTGTTATTCACACTGTGTTACGGTTCAACTTTCACTAAATGTGAAATTTAATTATTATTTTCAGAGTACTTGTGGGATTCCTAGTGGCCAGGACACAAATAAATCCCAAACATGGCGTCTCCATCTGGACACTTATTTTCTCATGTGCAGTAACTTATATTCAGATATTGTTGAAAGTCGTCACCTAGTCATGATTAATCTGTTTCGTCTCCACAGTCAAAAGTTAATTCAGATTGTTTCAGGGTCAATGTCTCAGCAGGGACTGTGTTATTTGGTTCTGTGAAAGTATTTAAGGAAGAGGCCTTTTACAGCACAGATGTTTAGAAGTATAGATCTTGTTTAATCGGATGTCAGACAGGTGTTAGGAAAGAAAATGATCTGACAATCCAAGCATAATTCGTGTGCAGTGAAGCTTGTTTAACCTTGAACTGAGCACAAGATGACAGGCAGGATGAGCAGGAAACTGGACTGGTGCACACTCAGATATACGTTTTGTGTGGTTTTATATCACGCAGTCAGAGAGTTTCAAATTTCTCAGTCCAAACGATCTTCATGTGTCGTGTCTTTAACTTTGACCTCAACTTCACATCATTACCATGCAAATAAGATGCAGCTAAAGAGGAAAAAGGAATAAAAACTGCTGAACAAATCATTGCGTAGCAAACCAGGCAGTCATGTTTAGTCTAGAAGTTCTTTAAACATCAGCATGGTGCTTTTAATCTGTGTTATTCTTCACCGGGTATATCACGACACTAGAAAGTGGTCCTGATAAAAGCTGATAGTGGATGTTTGTTGTGGTCACATTAACTGTTTGAAAGAGTCAAAATCCCCGAAATCACCTGTCCCCATATTTTGTTTTAACATGACTAGAAATTAGCCAACTAGTGGAAAGTGGGCTTTTAGGGAGGGACAGGCCTTAAAGAAACATTAACCTGTTTAAGAGAGAAGAACTAATAAAAATAAAATAGGGTTTTTGTTTTAAAACTTGACACATGGAGCTAAAAATGGGTCCTCTGATGAATCTAAGAGGAGAAAAACCAAATAAAGACAGATGAAGATGGAAAACACAGCTTTAGTAGCCGATCTGGGCTCGTATGAGTCAGAGAAGAAACCTTACAGGAAACATCATGTATGAGGAAATAAGCTCAAGACACTGAAAGATACTTGAGGGGAAAATGTGACGGAGATTATGAAGTGAACCTGTAAGCAAGATGAATAACAGGCTGCGTGACCACAGGTGAGACAGAAACTTATCAGAAAGTTTAACAAAGAGAGGAAGCAGTCATATGAGTGCAGTGCTGGTGGTGTAATGATGTGGGGGTATCTTTTTGGCCCACTTTGGCCCCCTTAGTACCAACGTTTCATGGTTTAGCCACCACAGCCTACCTGAGTATTGTTGATGACCATGGGCCATGGGAAAGTATTGCTAACCGTTCACTAACAAGTTCACTTGTGTGATGCTGTCATGTCAATGTGGAGCAAAACCTCTGAGGAATGTTTTCAACACCTTGTTGAATCTATCACACCATGATGTTAAAAGGGGTCCGATCTGATAAAGCGGACAGTGAGTGAATATTATACCTTCTTTTAATGTCCAGCTAGATAAGACCTGCTCAGACAGGAAGAACTTCTTCAGGTTATCTGATTTTCTTTACAATGTTGAGGAATTACAGTGTGTGAGCACGCACACACACACACACATACACTCGACAAAACACAACCATTTTTTGTTTTTTCTCCCTCTAATCTTCACTAAAACAACTCAGCTGATACACATTGTGGCCACAGCTCAGTGATGTGGTAACATGTTACAAAGTAACAGATTAAAGCAACTATATTACTTTTTTGGGTAATAAAGTAAAGTAACGCATTACACATAAAATATCAGTAACAAAACTACTTTACCAGACTCTAGGAGCACACTTTCCTGCGTTACGCCGTGTTTGCCTGATGTTTATGTGGTGCATGCAGACGTGCTGCCTGTGTGTGTGCTTGCCTCAGCACGTTGCCATAGAGATCGATTTAAGTGACGTAGCTGCTTGTGCAGAAGAAGGAGAGAGGGAATGGAAACGCAGACAGAGACAGGAGGTTTCAGCCTGTAACGATATTCTCATTACTTTCACTATATGGTTCGTGTGAAATGCACTCTATGTGCGGGCGACAGGTGTCTTTAATCTAATGCCAAGTCAATGAGCAACCTGTCTAAGCATTTGTCAGCACAGCATGGCAATGCCAAACTTGTGGCGAAAGTAGTGATGTTTGATACCAAAATATTGATCCTACCGATAACAACTTTTTATGTTCTAAAATTGAATTTCATGTCAAGGTATCGATATTTTACTGATTTGGGGTTTGGGGTGGGCAATATCATATCGTTCGCGGTGATATCGGTAAAGTTTTTGACACCGGAAGAAATGTAATATCATGATATCACATGATCACACGTTTCCAGGCAGATGACATCGTTTACACAGCACAGTGTCGCTCCGTGGAGCTCCGCTGATCAAGTGAACAAGGAAACATTTGGAGAGAAAAGTAGGGTGCGGTTGTACAATGTTTTGAATGTTGATTTTGGCTTTGAACAAAGAGACAAACTGTAAATTACATGTTCCTAAAGATAGCACACTTCTGCCACTTCCGATGGTGAATCCGGGCAAATACCGGAGGTACCGGGAACAGGCGTGGGACGCTGAGGACCGGGGAGCAGGCGACGACATCCGTGATGTGGCCAGCCCAAGAGGTCTTGGGCTTATCGCTAATCTGGAACCCCAGAATGTCGACCGCTCTGGATACTCCAGTGGGTTTGGCTCTGTGTCTAATCCAAGGAGCTGTCCCACCAGTTCGCTTGAGGTTATACACTCTGGGGGCCGCCGCCCCTGGCGCTTGGATGACCTCCGTCTGGGCTTTGTGGGAGGGGGCTCAGGGAACCACGGGTCATGGCTGAAGTATTCAAAGAGGGTCATCATACCGTCTGCTGGGTCCATGTTTGGGTCAGATCCTTCTGTAATGGTTTGGTGGAGGTGGTGTGGACTCAAATGCAGGCACGGGAGGTAGGAGGCAGGTCGGTGAAAATAAAAGGGTTTATTTTGACAAAACTCAGGACAGGGGACCACACACAACTAGGCTAAACCATACACAGGAGTTAACATACAGGGGTTAACAAACAAGGATCTGACAGGGAAGAACTGAAACCATGGCGTATATATACACACGGGAAAACTAATTGGGAACAAGCAAAGTCAATCTAAATCAAACCAGGTGAACTAATGAGCCAGGGACAGAAAACACCAGGGAAGACTGAACTAACATGACAAACCAAAAAAAACCAAACCATAATCTAACCAGAAACTAAACACCAAAAAAAACTAGAAATATCCCCGTGAAAACATGACAGTGATAGGCCCCACTGACTGTAGTGTAACAGAACACTCCCTTTCTGCTCGGGCAGTTAATAAACTGTACTTTGGGAGGTCATGTGTGAGGATTCCTTTGTTAAGGTCACCAAGGACGACAACCGAGCAGCCCGGGTTTGTCCGCTCCACACCCAGTATCTGATCAGCGAGCGTGCGCTGTGCCTCCTGCACGGTGCCCTGCGGTGAAATGTAAGCACCGACCAGAATGAATGAAACAAACCCACGGGGGAGTAGAAGGGTTTGCAGTTAATATAAAAAATATTCCAGATCAGGAGAGCAATACTGTTCAATCTCTGTCACGTCGTTACACCAGCCGCTGTTCATGTAGAAGCAGATACCTCCACCCGATCCGCTCTGAGAAGTTGGAATCCTGCCAGCCACGTCTCCGAAAAACACAAGATAAAGAAACGTCTCTGCTTTTTCCCACCAGTACCTGCAGTTCATCCAGTTTATTTCACAGTCAGCGCACATTGGAGAGAAATATCGCTGGTAGCGGTGTTCAAAGTCCACGCCGGCGAAGATGCACTAGCACACCGGTGCGTTTCCCTCTCCTCCAGTAATCCAGTAATTCCACAGTCGGGGCGAGGAAAGCTGGAACAAAGTGTGCAGAAGTTGTTTTCTAATGTTCATGATTCTTCTTTGGTGAAAGAGCTCCGGGTACTGTAGCAGAACACCGGTTTGAAACACAAAATAACAAAAAACAATGCGCACCAACACACAGAGGCAGCCATCTGTGGCGCCATCTTGTAGCTCAAGATAACATACTCATCTTCATTTGAAAGGTCAGCAGTGAATTTCCAATAATCTTTAGGAAATTTTGTTTTATTTTCATTGTTAAGTTTTAGATTTATAACACTGATCTGATAAAAGAGTAGTGGATATTGAAACATGTGAAGCTGAACATAACCAAAGATCTAATCTGGACCTATTATTTTCATTTGGTTTAATACACAAGAATTGAGTGCTTCCAGGGTTTTTCTCTCTTCAAATATCATTTAGATGATTAGAATCAATAAAATCTGTTAATATCGAGTTCCATTGGTTGATAATGTCTGGGAGGATATCTATCCTGCCTTTTATTTGGAACAAGGTTAAAGTCACACCCTAATAAAACATGCATGGGAACCGGAATAGCTGCCGTGGGACAGGGTTTAGTCAACTTTCTGGTGCTGAGAGAGGTGACTCACTGTTCCTCAAGGCTTCATTTTTCACCGCTGCCGCTTTCAAACTCCATGTGAGACGAGCGGTAATTATGGTTGTCTGCAGTTTTTCTTTCTCAGAGGGCTTGTTTTCTTTTTATCCTTTTTTGCTCTTACATAATTAGCTGTAGAGACTTGACATCTAATCGGATTTAATCGAAATCTAATCGAAATAGGCTGTTGTGAATTAAATCAAATCAATTCAAGAAATTAGTGACAATACCCAGCCCTAGTTCCAACATGGACTGAATTATTCTCCAGAGGATTTACAGGTGCTCATCATAAAATTAGAATATCATGAACAAGTTTATTTATTTCACAGTAATTCCATCAAAATGTTAAACATGTATAACGTAGACATTCATTCCTCACAGACTGACATATTTCAAATGTTTATTTCTTTTAATTTTGATGATTATAACTGACAACTAA
>JBAMHW010010388.1:0-11604 GCA_037177495.1 Rhadinocentrus ornatus | reverse complement strand
CCTGGCTGGGTCGCCTGGAGGAGGGGGTCTGATTGTTGAAAGACCCGAAACCCCCTGTGATCCCAGGTTACATCACTCATGATGTAACCTGTGTCCAGGGGGACCATAAGGTGTATCTATCAAGAGAGTCTTAGCCCACTTGCCTCATGTATTAAGCCCTCGGTAAGGAACCTTGGTGTAACCCTTGACCCTGCACTGTCTCTAGATGCTCATGTAAATCACTTGTTCAATCTTGTTTTTATCATTTTAAAAACATTGCCAAGCTAAGTCCAATTGTTTTCATCATCTGAGATCATCAATGCCTTCATCTCATCCAGACTAGACTACTGTAATTCCATCTTCACATGCTTAAGCAAAAAATCTCTCGACCATCTCCAAGTTATTCAGAACACTGCTGCAAGGCTGATAACAAAATCCTCCAAATTTACTCATGTCACTCCACTACAAATTCAGCTGCACTGGCTTCCAATTTATTACAGAGTGCATTTTAAAATTCTGATTTTAACTTATCGAGCCCTTCATGACCAAGCACCTGAATATATCAGAGACCTTCTACAGCCCTATGTTCCCAGCAGGTCCTTGAGATCTAGCAATCAAGGTATGCTGGTTGTTAAGCCAACACGGCTGAAAACCAAAGGTGACAAAGCATTTGCTGCTGTGGCTCCTTCCCTCTGAAACTCCCTTTCTCTCTGCCTGAGATCTGTGGACTCTGTCATCTCTTTTTAAAAAAAAGCAGCTAAAAACACATCTTTTAAAACTTGCTTTTACTTAGTTTGATTTGTTTTTATTTTTCTCTGTGTTATTACTATTTTGTGTTCTGTTTTATTGTTAAGCACTTTGTGATTTTTATCTTGAAAGGTGCTACATAAATAAACACTTACTTACTTACTTACTATATACATAGCTGTCCAAAATGACCATCTGTATAATCTCAGCAAAGTTTGGCAGTTCACAGGTAGATTAATAAAATACTATCATCCCAGTTGTATATTTTGTGCCAGTATTTTGTGCTAGTAAGTGACAGTGCTGGCAAGCTGCACACTTGACAGAGATGGTGAACGTTCTCTTAAATCTTTCTTTATGTCTGGATGCAGCACATCTACAGCCATTATGGACATTTTTGTGACAGTCAGGGCTGGTGTCCCCAATTTTGTTTGCATGTGGTATGTCATCATCATCTGATGTCTTGTAGAAAGGGTGAGCAACACATTCTTTTAAATTGTTAGTGTGCCTCACAACTAGATTAAGAAATTTGTGTTTAGCTTCAAAACGCATTGTCCATACACCAGCCAGTGGCCCATATTTTTCAATAAGGGCAGGGTAGTGTTCTAAAAAGTGGTGTTTGGGTGTCAGCCACTTTTCAGGAAAAACCTCCAAGAATCTGACACGATGTTCAGATATATTAAAGTCAAGGTAAGCAAAACTTTCTGTTGTGTGAATAGGGGCAACCACTAGTTTAACAATGTCCGTTAAAGGGGATATATCATTTTTTTTTAGCTCTTAAATAGATGTTTTTGTGCACTATTAGTGTTTATCAATGCAGAAATGTGAAATATATTCTCTCCTGATGCTGTGTATATATCCTTATATTCTTTGTGGGTCATATTTTTTAGTCTGTTTAGTTTTCTCTATTTACTATTACGTTTTGTTATCTATTACATCACAGTATTTGCTGTGGGTCTGCTAAATAGTAGTGTGGAAAAAGTAGTGTTAGGGGTGGGGGGACAACAGCTGGTAGAGACGTCATGGATGATGAAAAATACATTGAAGTGCTTGGTAACTTATCAGTGAGGGACAAACAGAAAAGGAGAGAGAAGGACCTAACTGGGGTTTTCACTCAGAACTCGGGTGGACCACGGCGGAGACAGTCGCACTATTATCTTTTTTCATATTTTGATCCTGTAAATAAATCCTTTCGATGATCCCCATCTGTTGGGTGTTAAAAAGTTTCTAATGTATGGACACCATAGTTAAACTACACTCCATATTGTAGTAGTTGGTATGAATGGAGAGGATGTAAATACTGTAATAACACACCACTGCGATGCATTTATTTGAAGCCGTGGTTCTGCAGGCTCATCGTCTACATTCTCCTGCTCAAGGTCAGACTCTGGCTCCAACATGTACGGCTGGACAGACACGTTTTATGTTGTTGACATCTCTAATAAACTTGCAGATAAAAAGTTGCTCTGTCGGTAAATAATCGTATTCTATCAAACTACAAATATGGCCGATTGGGGTGGAGTGGAACTCTCTGCAACCTGAAAGGAGGCGGGGCATGAAATGCCTTATTCACAATTAAAGTTGCTGTAAAGACGCGCCTCAGAACAACGGTTAAGCTTGAATAACCAGGAATTCAGACCAAAGCATTGCAGTTCTACTTTATATAGACCATAAAATAATGATTTACATGTGAAAAGGAAGGATTTAAAAGCATGATATGTCCACATTAAAGTCAGAAGCAGCTGCCAGGCAGGATCTACTTCAGGTACTATTACGCGGGCAAGGTTTGTGGACCCAAGGAGTAGACCGATTTCTAGAACTGAGAAAAACTGTTTTTTTGGTGGCAACAGAAGCGTCTTGGTGGCAGGTTGACACAGCGAGCGGGCAGACAGCTGGTCCTTGGTCTGTAGAGGTTGAGGGGTGCGGGCGCGGCTCTGGAAGGCTGAAACTGGATTCTCTGGAAGACAATAATAGTTTAACACCAGGAAAATGAGCAAGACTGTACGTCTGAATTTGCAAGAGACCAGATACCAAATGTTGTTGGTTCAACGCTCTGGCGTCGAGTGGAGGAAGCATGTGGTTTAAATGCTCTGCCAGTAGATGAGTAGATGGATGGCAGCTGCGCAGATTGGATGACTGGCAGCTGTGCCCTAGGAAACTGTCTGAAGACCACGCCCACCAGCACCTAGAGGAAAAAAGGAAACTAACAAGGGCAGGCACTAGAAGCCGAGTCCATGACAGGTACACGATAACCAGCAATGAGAGGCAACAACCGTATTAAAGCCCAGTTTTCGTGTGCATTTCCTTCTATGGTTTTACGACCCGCAAAGTTCTGTGGGATTGCTTGAGGACTGTTAACTTTGTCCGAGGCTTTATAAGGAAAGTGTGTGATTTAGTCATTGAGTATTGTCAAATTAAAGTATTTCTTCTTGATGAAAACCTGAAGACACAATGCAAGCTCTCTAGGGACTATCCCATCAAAAAGGTCATAAAAGATATCTGGTGGGTAACCAGACATAAAGTAAAAGTAATTCAGCTGATCAGTCAATTGACAAGACCGTTTTACTCTAAAGTAAGGTACTAGATTTGGATGTTCTTTGACAGTTTGTACATGCAATGTGTAGTTCTCTTTATTCCTAGGTGGAAACACCCCAGAGCACACTTCATATGCCTGGTACTCTGAAGACAAAATCTACAAATATAAAGGTCCACTAAAACTTTCAACTAGTTTGAAACTAATTGAATAACCACCAAGGTTTTTGGCTATTACACAGAGTATGGTCCCTTTGATATATTTTTGTAAACTGGAAACAAAAACCCCTTCCTGTTCAAGGGTGATGACATCTTTCAAGAGTGGCTCCAAAACTACTTTGTATTTAAACAGTTGGACATCAACAGCTTTTCAAAGTACAGGTAAATGAATTGATGTTAATGCAGATTGGAACTTTGATGGCCCATTTGCTAAAACCGAATAAACTGCAGTTAATTTGTGGGTTTTTTTCTAGGTCCCTAACTTCTACGTCATCAACATATAAGATTATGAAGAGTCTTGTTTCTTCTCCAGCATAAAAGTTATTTTGCTTAAAACATGTACCATCAAAAATTGATCTTAAATGTTCAGTGCTGTTTGAGTGCTTTGTCAATGCTTCTTCAGCAATATATTTGTTCTTTAATACTTCCTGCAAAGTCTTGAGAACAGGCACATATTGAAAGCTCTTCTTCTGTTTAGCATCGAGAATATATTCAATAGGATCTACACAACAGAAATGCTTCTCTCAAAAGAAAACAGGTTCCTTTACTCATGAACTATAAACAGCGACGTGCAGCAACTAAAGTTTGGACACAGAGACACACAGCCTACTCTAAATGAACGAGCAATGGAGCCAGCTGTAACAGACAAACTGCAGACTTGAACGACAGCTCCCACGTTGGAGCTCTGTCGCTTTTTGACGCAATGTATCAAAATGAGGGAGGTTAAAACCCAGGAAAGAATGGTATTTTTTTCAAGTTTCTTAAAATTAAATCATATACGGTGTAACACTGTTGGAGAAAGTTGGAAACCAAAAGAGAAAGCTGTAAAGCCTCAAAATTTCCACCTGTGCTAGCTGCCTTGTCAGTTACAAACACAGTTAAAAAATAAATAAATAAAAAGTTCCAATCAACATTCTGTTAGTTTAACGTTTACTTTTAGCACTGCTCAATGCTTTTAAGCAAACTTTCTACCACTACTTGCATATGTATATATATATAAAAATCCACTTACAAAAACTTAAAAGATTTTACCTGTGTTGAATGGTGGACCTACACGTGTGCAGCGCGTGGTGGTCTGATCCCATTTGGCGCAAAGGACTCTGAGCGGAAGCGCTCCATGGTTACAACAAAAGATTTTTAAATTAGTAAAATCTATCAATTTTTTTATGTTTAATGGTCCTAATAGATTTTAATTAAGTTATATGCATTTCATTTTTGCTTATTTTATCCAGTCAAAAACTGTGTTAAATTAATTAAAAAAATATTCAAAATTGTTTTAATTAAAAGAGGCCCTGGGAAAGACCCAGTACACGCTGGATGGACTACATCTCTCGGCTGGCCTGGGAACGCCTTGGGATCCCCCCGGATGAGCTGGTGAATGTGGCCGGGTAGAGGGAAGTCTGGGTTTTTCTGCGTAGGCAGCTGCCCCTGCCACCCGACTCTGGATAAGCGGCAGAAAATGGATGGATGGATGGTTTTAATTAACATATATAGATTTCAAACTGCATTTATGTATTTTTATTAAGCATAAGTAACTAATTTTTATTTAATTTACAATAATTAGTGCTGGGCAACTATCAAATTATTAATTGCGATTAATCGCATGACATATTGTGCGATGTCGCGATGCTCAGCGACAATTCTGGCTCATACTGTCAACATGCCATGCACAGTTAATGTAAGTTATTTCTTTGGTTTTTAGGTTTTTAGTTAAATGTCCAGATTAAAAGCTTAAATGGAGCCTGTGTCATGGGGGTGGTTGGTGGGGTTGGAAATTGTCTTTTTAGGTTCATTGCTGTCAGCTGCAGGAGGTGTGTGGAACTGTTTGAATCCTCTGTCTACCACACCTGTCTTGCATCCACTAATCAAGTGGCTGGGTACATCAAGCTGCAGGACTTTCTTGCCAGATCGTCTGCTCTACCAGACCTGAGACTGCTCCAGGAAAGCTTTTGTCAGCCTAGTCGCCTACCCAGCCTGCCTGATCTTCACCGCATTCTTCACCAGACTTTGTCTGCTTGTCGTGGACCCAGCCTGCCTGATCCCGGCAGTCTTCACCAGCTTCTACATGCTCGTCTATTACCTGGCCTGTTTGATCTTCAGCAGTGCTCCCGGAATTCCGCCTGCCTTTCTGCTGCCTTGCCTGCCACCCTACCCAGTAGGGAGAATATTAGATACAGTACTCCCAAGCCCTGGATCATGCACAGCCTCAAGTAGGAGTGGTTTTGTTATTCTAAAGATTCCAACTCTAATGACATAACGCTACATGCATTAATTCTGACTCTCCTTTCAGACCCAATTCACCACGGGAAGACCTTCCTCCTTTGTTCTGTCGTACCTGCCAGTAGAAATAAAATAAACGTCACCTTTTTATATTTACAGTGATTCTGTGTCTGCTCCTTGGGTCCATCCTCTTTCCAGCATTATGACAGAACGATCTGGCTGAACTATGGATCCAGCAGACACAGCCACCATCTGCGCAGCTCTCACTCAGCAGGGAGTATTATTGGGTCAGCATGACCAAATCCTTTCGGACGTGGTGGCACAACTGCACACTTCGCATCACCGATTAGATCAAATGACTTCTTTGATTCAGGAGATCAATACCAAACTCAACCCCTCCAGTGGCGGAGCGGCTTCATCCTCAAGTTCAAATGCAACTTCTAGTTCCACGGTCCGTGGGCTTCCTCAGCCCCCTCCAGAGAAATATGGGGGGGAGGCAGGTCGCTGTGGGGGTTTCCTCCTAAAGTGTATGCTAATGTTCGCTCGTTACTTCCTACCTTCCGTTTCTCTCGATAATCTTAGATTTGATGACTTTATTCTAGAATTTAAACAGGTATTTGATCACTCTTGAAAAATAACAGCGACGGCATGGCGTCTGATGGTTATTAAACAGGGGATCAGCCCAGTGTCCGATTTCGCGGTTGAGTTCAGAGTCCTGGCCGCAGAATCGGGTTGGGGAAACAAAGCTTTACTCTGTGCCTTCTACCATTCTCTGAATGATCGTCTAAAAGATGAACTAGCCACCAGGGACAAGGCCTCTTCACTTGAGGATCTAGTTTCTCTTGCCACAAGGATTGATAACCGTCTCCGTGAACGCGCACGAAAAACACACTTTGGCTCCAAACTCCCTTCACTCGTTATGCGATTATTGCGTACGAACCCTCCTCACACACCGCCTTCCACCCCTGGCCTGGATACACTACGTGTGTCCGAAGCGGTAACTAAGCCCATGCAGTTAGGAGGGACCAGACTAACAGCAGAGAAACGGCGGCAGAGGAAGGAGGCTAATGCGTGTATGTATTGTGGGATGTCAATAATTAAAGTAAAGCTGCAACACGACACACATTCAAGATCCTTCCCAGAGAACTTAAACTTGAAATAACATTGAAATAATTATATTTTTGGTCAGACTCAGGAAGCTTTTGTATTTTGTTTTCTTTGCTGGTTATTAGTTGCATCTTAAATGCATGTTATAGGTGCTGGTGTGCTGTGCTATGTTATGTTGTTGATTTAAAATCTCTAAAGGTTGAGAACCAATCAAATGTGGCAAAGTCTGATGAGGTCCCTGGAAGGTCAGACCAGGCTTCAGAGGGGTCATCACTGTCCACCAAAAGGGTAAACAATTAATCTTTTCAGCGTTTTTTCTTTATAATTTTATAATACTAATGAAGGACGTGCAGTATAGCCATTGGTAATTACACTTTCATTGTTTAGATCAGTGAAGCTGCTGTTTCAGATGTAGTTTTTCCACAGAAAGATTTAATTTAGTAATTCATATAATCCATTAGCAGGTGTAAAATTTCACAGTTGTCTGGTCTGTCATACTTGTGAGGACCCTAGTTTCATGTTAATGACAACACACCGTTGTCTGGCCATTAATAGTTGTGAGGATCACCGTGAATTGCATTTGCTGCAGATATTTAATAAAAATTCTTTCAGAGATTTGGTTATCTCAGCTCTGTGACATGGTTATGTTGTTTCTTTAAGGATCCACAGTTTTTTTTTAAATCTATATTGATAAGAGTACATAGGAATGTGTGTAGTGTTGCTGCTTTACTGTAATAATTATATTGAAATGATCTGTAACTGATGCCTCCCAGCCAACTGGAAATAACATTGAAATAATGATATCTTTGGTCAGATCCTTGTTTTCATATTTGTTTTCTTTGTTCATGTTTTTCTTTTTTTTGCATTCCTTCATTGTTAGAAAAATATCATCTTTTTAATACACTAGGGTTCCCTTTCTGCTCCATATGATTCCACCAATTACAACCAGGAAGAGTTTGTTCCCAGACTGAGCAAAAGCATTCAGGTAAAATTGTGCATTAACAATTAATACCATTTTTTTTTTTCTAGTGTTGCTTTTAATGAAGATGGACAGAGCCTCCATGATGTAAATGGTAAATGGTCCGTACTTATATAGTACGCGCTTTTATCCAAAGCGCTGTACATTATACATCACATTCACCCATTCACACACACATTCATGCACTGATGGCGGTAGCTGCCATGCAAGGCGCTCACCACAACCCATCAGGAGCAACTAGGGGTTCGGTTTCTTGCCCAATGACACCTCGACATGAACTCCACTTGGCTGAGGATTGAACCGGCAACCCTTGGGTTACAAGACAACCGCTGCACCTTGCTGAGCCACGCCGCCCCTATAGATACTGTAGAATCTGAGATCCTTTTTAAAATTTTACAGATAAATTATTTCCCTTCTTTTAAAAGTTGAGAAACTGATCAATTTTGGATCGGATAAGCTGTTTGACCCCACCACAAGTGGCAGTGGGGATGAATTTGTTTCTGACAGCAGTGGAGATTCTTCTGATGCCACAGACAATAGTGGCAGTCTTGGAAATACTGATGAGGAGAATATATAAGTTCAAAATATTCAAGAAAGTTGCTCATTTTGAACATGGATTATTTTCAACAGCAGAAAATTTGCATAATGACTCTTCAGTGCAGATTCATTACAGAGGACACTTACCATCTAAAAAGAAGGATTCTGGTCCAAAATCTAAAAGACGACACCCAAATAGTTTACCATGTCGCGTATCATACACTGATGGTGACCGACAGTGATAACCAGTCTATGAATTCTCCTGTTTTTGAAGGCTGTCTTGACAAGTCTTCCACCCCAGCTACAAAAGATGTAATTGACAACACACTTTCCATACCGGCTGTACAAAAAAGGACAATGGGTCAAGAATGTACAACAAAAAACAATACTGTTTGTACTCTAAGAAGGGATTCATAAAAATAGCAAGGCATTTGGAGCGTGCTAATCACAGAAAACCAGAAGTTGCACAGGCTATCGTTCTTCCTAAATGTTCCAAAGAAAGAAGATTGGATCTGGAAAATTTGAGAAACAGAGGCAACTTTGCGCAAAATGTTGAGGTATAAAATACTGGGACTGGAAATCTTGTGCCACGCAAACTACCTCAAAAATATTCTAAAGTACAAGATTTTCTTCATTGTATTTATTGTCAAGGCTTCTTCAGAAAAAAATCCTTTGGAGGCACATGACAATATGCAAGTTCAAACCTGGGACAGTTTAACCGAGCCAATCAACTGAAGATAGGATGTGTCCACAGCTAAAGTGTGCAGTGCAGGAGTGGGACAAAGGCTTGGCTATGATGGCAAAACATGAATACATCCACCAGAAAATAAGAGAGCTCGGCAGGCTGTTAATATGTTCCAGGGGAACGACCCTTTTGAAACTATCAAAGATCACATCATGCTAGGAAATTTCATGCATTTCATTGACTCAGTGAGACATTTGGCAGGGTATGTCAATGAAACCAAAACATTTAAGTGCACTAGCCTTGCTCTAAAAATTGGACAAAATTTAAGTAAGATTGGACATCTTGTTGAAAGTCAGGCAAATGTACAGATGAACTACATTAAAGCAAAAGTTGGTTATGCATTCAAAAGACAAAATGAAGCCAGATGAAATTCATATCAGCTGCATCGCTTACGACCCTTCAGGAAGCAAAGTGGAATGCACCTTAGTTGTTTTCATTTACTAAAGATGTCCAGACATTCCACTCTTATTTAAATGTGCAACAGCAACACTTTTACAGTGAACTGTCTACAGATACACCCCCCCAGACGTGGGCAATTTTGACAAAAGTAACTTTGACTCAAGTGATTCTGTTCAACCGATGCAGAGCAGGAGAGGTGTCAAAAGTACCCCTTTCAGCCTATCAGTCTTCAAAACCCTCACATGGTCCAGATGATGTAAATGAGGCTCTTTCTGACTTGGAAAAAAAATGCCAACATTTTAGGAGGATAGAGATACGAGGCTAAAGAGAAAGAAAGGCTCCAGTCTTTTTGACCCCAACAATGCATTGGATAGGCTTGTTTCTAAACGTCAAGAATGTGGGTGCCTGAAACAAATACGCAAGACCAACTGCATGGACTTGCTAATGTGGGTCAGATTGCCTTTGGCACTTTGCCAGTGTCTGTGGTGCCAAAAATCCCACCTCCACTAGATTGTGCAAGCAAACTGGAACTCTTTCTCAAGTTCTAAACCTCAGTAATACAGAGCTGAACCAGTTGGCTGATTTTTTTGGCCATGTTATAAGAGTGCATCGACAGTTCTACAGGCTTCCTGAAAGTACCCTCCAACTTGCTAAGATTAGTAAAGTGCTGCTGGCAATGGAGCGGGGACGTCTGGCAGAATTTAAGGGCTAGAGCTTGGATTATATTTGCATTAATACTGACGGTAATACTTATTTATTTCGTTGAATATTTCTGTGTTTAACCAGGTGATGAGATGTACATGTTTTGTACACTGCTCAAAAAAATGAAGCCCTCAACATCTTTTATTGCTTGCTCAGGGAATGTTGAGTTTGCAGACTGTTGTCTCCAGGCCTTTGAAATTTAAGATTCAGATTATCCACTACAATATGGCAGGCACCTCCCTCAGAGAACTGCAGTGCAGATTTAATACAACACATAATCAACGGGAAGATCACAAATCCATGTTAAGGAAGGATACCTTTCGCTCTCGTATAAAATGAAGAAGAATTTCAGTAGAAATTGACAGCAAGTTTTAGTTAGAAAACAATGTATCGGCTGCAATAGCGGAGGGGTGCGGTGGCCACCCCAATTACCTCACACACACCCAGAATCACAAGATTCTCCAATTCTTCTGTGATTTTGTGATCTAGCGGATCCAGCTAGTCGGACTGCACACGTGGGGTGCTCTGCACCTGACATGCTCAAGGTGTGGACTGATGTGCCACAGAGGTCGGAACAAATCCGCGGCACAGATGTAACACGGCACACACGTAACACGGCACACACACACCTGTTAGAAATGAGGGCTTAGTGGCAGTTGTCAGACGTGGCCAAACAACGAATAATCAGAGCGCCAGTTGCGAACAGACACGCCAGGCAAATGTTCGAGCAGGGTGCCGGCCAACTTTGACTCGCTACAGAGCAGTGACAATGTGAAACGTTTGCAATGACAGCTATGGGCCGGAGCAGAACCCCATAAATGGTCTTTGCCTCTACCCTTTGGTAGCTGCAAGTAGTGGTGTCTTACGTAGGAGAGAGCAAGTTTATCCAAATGAAGATAAGTTTTTTGTCTGTGACAAAAAATGAAAAAAAAAAACAACAACGAAAAAACAAGAGATGAAGACAATGCTAAGTAGTAGAGCTAATACAGAAGCTAATTTAGCTCACAGAAGCTCAGTCTGTCATGTTGAGTTTCTGGCTGAGTCTATAAATAAAAACATATCTTGGACAATACAATTTCTTTAGTTATCAAATTAAAGCTGTGTGCAGTTAAACTGTCAAGATAATAACGTTAGGTTAGAATTTGTTGGCTAGAGATTTAGGTAGATGCACTTCTAAAGTTAATAAAAGTAAGTTGTGTGCTGCCTGCAGATGGTGTTTATATTATATTTTCCATGTGTCCAGTTGGCTTTATATTTCTGAAACTGCATTTATTTATTTATGTTCTGTATGTTGTAAATGTAATCCAAAAAAGTCATAATACAGGTCTCAGCACAGCATTTAATATTCTGTATTAGAACCATGTTAAATCATATTGTCCCTGTTTAATTAATTAAAATTGAGAATAATAAAGTTGAAAAATAGTGGAAGTTACCAAAGAAA
>JBAMHW010010387.1:0-11619 GCA_037177495.1 Rhadinocentrus ornatus | reverse complement strand
TGTTTTTTAAGAGGTTGAATGTTCATATTTTTTTCAGTTCTTGAGTTGTGTGTTGATCTGTATATCCAGTATGTGTTTTGATTACTTCTAAATAAAATGTATAAAATGCTTTGCATGTGATTTCTTTACCTACATGTTGAGTAATTTTGGCAATGTAATGCTTATTTACCACTCTTACGCATTTCCGAGGGGATAAATGTTTACACTTTACAATAAGGGTCCAAAAAAGCATTCAATAATGATTAACAATGGTCAACTAATGCTTTTGAGAAATATTAGTTATTTATACATTATTCAACATTTAATTAATGCTTAATAATGCACTAACTAATGTTAATTAAGGGACCCTTATTGTAAAGTGTTACCTTAGTTTCTTTGTTTGTCACTACTTTTTTTTTTTTTTTTTACCCTATCCTGTCCAACATCCTAACATACAGAACGGTGGTCTGTGTGCCATATTTGACAGATTTGCTCTTCCAAGGGAAACATGTTATATAAATGGCTGCCCTTGATGTTTAAAATATTTAAAATATTATAAAATATTTTTATTATTTTTATTTTATTCTTATTTTCTTTAGTCTTGATATGTCTGTGCCGAACCTGACAGAGAGATATATAGCGGAGAGAAAAGGAAAAAAAGGACGGAATTGAAATGTGAAAATAAAAGTTGTTTAGGCTACCTAACTCACATCAGTATTCACAAAAACAAAATAAACTACCACAGTACTACATCATAAATAAGGAAAATAGGATAATGGTAAAATGAAAAAGTACAGCAGTACCTGTAGAGAGACGTACCAACACACAAACATCAGCAAGATCTAGTTGGAAGCGGATGGAGAGATGAGCACGTTTGTGAGCATGCACGTTTGTAAGCATGCACGTGTGAACGTGCATATGTGACCATGCAATAAGGATGAAATGTGTGCTTGTAGGGGCGCCGTGATCACGCCGCATCCAAAAGCGCCATGGGGAGACGGGGGGGAGCCCGAGGTCCCAAAGGCCCAGCAGGTCCACACATCCAAGGGCCACCCATCCCCCCCGGCAGAGCCCGGCCGCCCCAGGCAAAGCCATCGTGGGCCACGCCAACCCAACATCAAGGCTAGGTACCCCAGGGACAAGGACATGCCCGCAGCCCCCCACCCCCCCCCTCCCCCGCCACCACACATCATACACACCACACTAAGGTGGTGGTGGTGTGTGTGAGAAGGCTCTCCCGGGTGACCAACTCCTCAGCCGGCCGCTGTAGGTGCCCCCGCCTCACCAGGACAGCCCAAGGGCAGAAGGGCAAAGGTCCAGCCAAGGGGCCAAGGCAGCATCGCCACGGACGCCTTCCCACCCCTGGCAGCCCACGCCACCACCCCAGGGGACCAGAGAGCCCTCCATCCGGCTGGGCCTAAGGCCCAGTTCCACAAGCCATCCCTAAGTAGCCGCCAGCTGCAGGAGGAGAGAGCGAGAGAGGGATGAGAGGAGACTCCTTCATATCCTTCCCCCAAAGGTCTTAGTCCCCGTTTCCCCTACCCCTTCCTACGGACACCTCGTTATCCCAAGGGCACCCGCCCGGCACCGGATCGGCACGACCCCGATGGCACGCCCAGGGTGACCAATCTCCCCATCCTGTAGGGAGGTAGCCCCCAGACCTGGGAGCCCCCGCTCCCCACCCGGCCCCCACCACAGCAACCCGGCCACCCAACCCAGGCCAGCCCCCCGACAGCCCCAGACTGCCAGCCACTCCCTGGCTCGCCCCCAGGGAGCCCCAGCGCCCAGGCCATCAAGGCCCCGGATCTGGTCAGACACACAGTCTACCATACAATGATCCACCCGACCACCAACCCGGAGAAACCGCCCGAGCCGACAGACCCCCTAAAACCTGCAGGACTGGAGTTGGAGACCCCTGCTCTAGACTGATGTGATCCAACAGGAGATTCCTGTACTGGTTAATATTTAGATTTTGTTTTAATTTCAGTTTTCTTTGCGATACATAAGGCTGTAAGGACTATGTGTGCTTTGTTAGTGTCCATATTGATGTCACTTAAGGCACCCAGTAAACAAAGTTTAGGACATGCAGGAATGTTACATCTAACCCATGTTGATAAATCTTCACAAACCTTATTCCAGAACTTTTGGACTGGTGCACAGAGCCATAAAGCGTGTAAGTAATCATCTGCTGTGTTACCTGTGCACTGTGTGCGTATAGCTGAGTGACTAAGACCCATCTTGAACATCCTTTGTCCTGTGTAATGCGTTCTATGGAGGACTTTGTATGGTATTAAGTTGAAATTTGGGCTATCTGTCATGTTAAAGGCATTAAGGCATATTTTTGGCCAAAATGGTTGGCTAGGATTGATGGATAAATCTATATCCTATTTTGAAGTAGGTAGGGAATTTGAATCATCTATTTTTGACATTAATCTGTAAATGTTTGAAAGTAGCTTTGAGTACAGAGGTCCATAATTACTGCTACCATTGGAGGAAGGTCCAGGTCTGTTCGGTGAAGGGGGAATTTTGTGTGTATTATGGTTTTAAGTTGTTGGTATTCTAAGAATCTGTTGCTATTAATCCCATATTGTGATGAGAGAGTATTAAAAGATAAAATGTTTCTGTTATGAATAATAACAGAAATTTCTCTGGACGTGGAAATGTAAAAAGGAAACAGAGAAATTTCTATGCTTGGGAAAGAAAATGTTAAAGGAAAATTACACAAAATACATACAGATAAAGGAGGAAAGAATAAAAAAAATCACCAAATAAATAAATAAATTTAAGTCAATAAACAGGTATATTAACATAAAGTTAATTAAAAACAGCTGAAAATGACAAAAGACACATTTGTGTCGCGTTTTATAGGTTTCTTAATGGAAAAACAATTTTTTACATTTTGTTGTGTAATTTATTGGTACATCAATATGTTTATTAGGCCATTTTTATATTTATTTTTGATTTTGGCAGCTTCAGTCCTCCAAAGTTATTCAAGGGAAGCAGATCAACTGTTCCTATTTTATTTTAAGAAAAAAGCAAGGCAAAGTTAATAAACGTTTTTTCAAATAAGTAAAATCTCTGTGTGTCTGTGCAAGTACTGTGTGTTCAAACGTGACAGGTTAATGTTTAAATTTTTTCTAGACATAACTTTAAAACCTTCACGGAAACCTAAAAAATGCTTTACATTTTACTTTATATTCTAGTCGACTAAATCTACAATATAATATTATGATATTTAGTTGACTATAACCAGACCTAAACCTTAGGATTACTAAATCATGACTAAAACTAAACAACATTTTAGTCATAAGACTTTGACAAAAACTAAATCGAAATTTGCTGTCAAAATGAACCCCGATGTGAAGCATTCATCCAGAAACATTACGACTACGTGAGATTGTGTTGTCACTTCCGGGCCACGTACCGTTCACTCTTCAGCACGATGAAGGTTGCATTGACATTATAATGTGAACGGAAAAAAAGAAAAAAAAAGGGATTTTATTAAAAAATCGTATTTAAACGAACATAGCCTCAGTGTATTATGGTGCGTTCCCATCATCTTCATTAAATTTCTTTATAAAATGTTTTGTGTCCATTAAATTTCATGTCGTTATCAATAATTATAACGTTATGTTTGGGTTGTTAGTGAGATATCACATCCGTGTGTATGGCTTACCAACAGTAATCCACCACATTGGTTGGTGTTCTCACGGTGCACACTTGGTTTGTAATTTTCTATTTTCTACAGCAAAATTGTAGATGCTCACAAATGAGCTATTTTGGAGCTGTCAATTGTTTTCCCAAGTCGGTGCATTGGGAATGCAAACTGCCTGGTAATGACATGTTTATTAGCAATGAGATGCTAGCTCTAGCCAGGGTGACCAAACGTAGTCTTTTACCCAGACATGTCCTCGTCTGAGGGTGAAGGAATGCATCGGGCCGGAAATTCAAAATCATTCAGGATTTTGCTCAGTCTCGACTATCTGAACGTCGGATTTGTTTTGCATTATGCTTCCCACAGTCACACACTCCTAGTCCGTTCGCTCGGAAAGAAACAGACTTAGCCTGGCATCGTGGGTAAACTCAACCAAACAATATGCCGACTGACTGCTCTGGAGAAGTGGCTCATGGGAGAATTCTGTAAAAGTTCTGAGAGAATTCTGCTGTTATGTATTCAGAACCAAAGTTTTTCTGCATTTACCCTATAGAAGATAATTTTCTTCTTTGTTGGGTGCCTCATTTCCTCCTTTCGTAAATCTTAGTGCAGCGTTGCCTCTGGCAGACAGTGGAAGACGATATTTAAAAGGTCTGATTCGTTGGAGAAGCGCAGCTTGAACAGAATGTTGGACCGGAAGAAAATTGCAACTGAAGTCCCCAATCAGACTGAGCCTAGTGGACCATCCTGGTGTGAACGCACCCTAAGGTGGACTCACACCATCTCCTAAATGGAGTTAGTGTTCTTGGGCCACTAACTTCATACAGTCAACCTTAAGGCTCACTGATGCTTGATGCAGAAGACGGATACGCAGACAGACGGACAATTTTGTTTTTCCATCTTAGCACACACCTGGTTACCTGCGTCGTCCTGTATGTGATGTCACCACGCACATACGTCCTTTAAAATAAATTCAACATGGTCATTTAGAATCACATTTCCTCTAAAACAGCTTTCCACTTTCTTTTGTAAAACAGTAAGCAGTCTGATACGATGTATCTGGTTTCCATGACGTCAGCTGTTCTGAGAACACACGTAGACATGTGCACGCGTTGGCACAACGACAATAGATTCTCTCAGGCAGGGGAGGTGGAGGCATCTTGCTCCAGTGAGGAGCAGATGGAGGATTTCTCCTGCTCCGATAGTGTCACAGGCACCATGGCAACGCACACAGGTTGAATCTACCGTCGTTGAAGGAATAGTCTTATTACGGTTTAAATGGATCCAGTATTCTTTACAAGTAATCTGTGATCTTAATTTTAGGAATATTTAGAGCGAATGAAACGCTTCATCTATCCCGTGTGTTTTTTTCCCATCACAGCATTCCTGACTCTGAATCTGGGAAACACTGTATTGTTATGGTACTTCTGAAATAAATGTAGATCTGTCAGATCAGATTATTACAGTAATCTGATTACTCCCAGACAACTGATTTTGATTGTCAAGTAAATGCACCCAAAAAAGATTCTCTGCTGTAAATGAATCGATATTAAATCAGATTTGATCAAGATGGACTTGAGATAGGAAATCGGTGATGATACCCAGCCCTGTTAGAGTTTTTGTCCTTGCTTGAACACTTTTTCAAACCTTCAGCTCATTGCGCAAGACTTTACACACAAGCACACAAGACGACACTGGGAAATAAGCCATTCACATCTGTGTTGAATTGAAACTCTGCTATCAAAACCTTTATCAAAAAGTCACTCTGATGACAAAATGATAGACTCTTGCATTATATGAAACACTTTCAGATCAGCAGCAACACGCTAGCGTACTTTATATGAAACACCGCAGTCTTCAATTTTCCCTGTTTCTATTCAGTTCCTCATTCCTGTTGGATGTGGGTGGACTCTGCCATGATTTACTCCACTGTATCGTGTAGTGATTAGCTTCATTAGCCATTACAAATGTTTGGAATGAAAATATTCATTTTAATAATAATTAAAATGAATAAATTATGAATTATTAATATCTAGAAATACCTCAGGGCACCACCACACAGATAGCTTCAATACTAGTCTAATGGTTGTGTGGACACCATTACTGTCCCATATTAATTAATTGATTAAATTAATTAATTCAAGCTAGTCAGTCTCAGGACGCTCATAACGTGAATTCTGAATTCGAAGGGACCCATAACATGATTCAAAGAAGGATTCACAAAACCCGACCAGCTTAGGATAAATATGAAATATTTATTACTAGTCTAATCATGCATAAATGTCAGGGGAAGATGTGTACACAGGTTGGAACGTGGAAATGAAATCAACACGGTGAAATGCAAACACGATGTTCAGACCAGAATCTTATATCAAGACCATGTAACGTGTCCGAATGAATGAAGTTAATTAAGCTGGGTTGTTAATCAGACTTACGTGTAGGAAGCTGAAAAAGATTTCTAAATCCTAACAAGGATTTAAAGTTGGGAGTTTAACTTCCTCGTCAGACAGACCAGCAGAGGATCCAGGCAGGACTCGTCCGGTTCTGTTCGGATCGCGTCAACTTACGACCGTGGGAGTGACTTCTCTGGGGCACGTTAGGAAGTTGATGCAGGTGGTTTGGATCCCGGTAGACTCCCAAGTCCAGAAGGCTTATCACATGGTGGTCTGAAGATTTTGATCAGGCAGCTTTGCTGATGCGGTCCAGTTCAGCGGCTGGTCCAGTTCAGCGGCTGGTCCAGTTCAGCGGCCGGGTCGGTGGTGTCACAGATGGCAGGATAGAGACTGGTTTGCGATGGGATGGAAAAATCAAAGAGTCCAGCTTTGGATCGGTTCTATATGTCTAAGTTATTCAAGTCTTAAATGAAACATTATTAAACCATAAATGACACATTGAAAAGAAAATAACACAATCGAAATCAAACAAGTGTCATAGTTTGACTTTTACAAGTTTCAGACCACAAGTTAATCAAGCTTGTCGATTTAAACCTTCCACAAAAATGATAATGATTATATATCCATATATATATATATATACATATATATTTAATTTATCATAATTTTAGAACAGAATCTCTTTGCTCTCCTTTCCAAACAAGGAAGTTTCTTTCTGTGGTGAGACAGAATCTGGGAGGACGTTTTACGGCTCTGTGGGATGTCCGATGAACAGTTCTGGGTAATTCCCAGATGTCTTCCATGCAGGTTAGACTGAAAGAGGCTGATGTTCTTGTCAACTTGAAGAAACAGCTTTAAGTAGAATCGTGGTGTAGAAGACTAAAGTTCAGAGAATTCCCAGGTCTCTGATATATGCTTAATGAGGTAGTCCCCGGTCCAGGTCGGAAAGCTGACCTTTGTTGACCTGTGAAGCTGAAAGCAAGTCATAATTCTGAGTACTGGCTTTATCAGTCAGAACCTCCACTCAGACGAAGAAGAAAAATCCTTCAAACGTTTAATCCAGCCTGGAGAAGTTCCATAGTTCTTAGCCAGGCGGTTAAGATCCACCAGCGCTGCTCTACAGTACATATCGTCTGAAACCTCTTCGACCATGTCCTGCTCCTCTCTCTGTCGTCCTCTTCCTCTTCCTCTCCCGCCTCCACGCTTGCAAAGTTCTCAAATTGGCCCAACTGAGTTTTGTAAGTCAGTGTTTTCAATCACCCAATGTGTTTCGTTTTTTGAATAGATGTGTTTTTCCAATAATTCCCATGAGATTTCATTCCTGAACGAAGTGTCTTGTGTGTGAAATAGTGTGTAGTGTGCAGGAGCGAGTGTGTTGCAGAACTGCAACCGGAGTGCAAAGCAGCGCTAAAGGTGCGGCTACACTGCGTTGAGCTTTGGTCTGAGCATGTGTCTGTAGCCTTCAAGCAACATGCAACAACTGTAATCATGACCAGTCATGTCAGTGTGATAAGATGTGTACACGATGTGTAAACAGACACCTACAACCTGACAAGCAGACCCTACCGGGATCACCACAGTATTGGTTCTGGACATCAGCTGTGTATAATCAGTATGCTGCATTAGGTTTTATGAAAAGTAATCAATAATATTTGGTTATCTTTCATTTCGTTCATACTAGTGATGCAAACATTTCCATTTAGATTTGAGGGTGAATGAATTTATTAATGTTTGCTGTGTTTGTGCATTCATGTCATAAACTCAGTGGTGTGTTGTGTGTTCGCAGGAGATGCTGAAACTTTCCATCATTGACATGATCTTCACGGTGGCCAGCATCTTGCTCATTGACTTCATCCGAGGTCTTGTGGTTCGATACCTCAGTGACTGTTGCTGTTGGGATTTAGAGAGCAAATTTGTAAGTTTTTCACAGTGAACATGTTTAAACGTGGTGGTTTTGCCACCATTACAACCACTGAACACAGAGCCTGACGCTAACACACCGATGTTATAAAATTATTCACTTAGTTTCCTGTAGGAGATGAAGACATGAGATGTTTGTTCCACTGGAGGGAAAAACCTGCTGTTTTCTATAAGCAATCCATATTCTGAAACTCTGCTTTAATACCCGAGGAGGAGCTGACACATGTTCAACATACTGAATGAGAGGAATCTTCTACCGGACATACTTTCTTCAAATGGTTTTCCTTAGGCCTGGATTGGGTTGGTTTCTTTTTACCCTCTTTAAATATGAATAATGTTTTTTATTCATTCATCCCAGCTGCTCATAGAAATTCTATCCTTAAAGTAATATAATAAAATACAGCCCATGTCATTCAGGATACCAAGGTCTGGTCCTCCATAATCCTGAAGTACTTTCCACAGGAGGCCCAGGGGACACGGTTGAATGCTTTCTACAAGTAATGAATCAAATCAAATAATAATAAATTATATTTGTAATGCACTTTATTCAAAAAACAAATCTCAAGGTGCTACAGCAATAAGAACTACAAATAGATAAATAAATAAAGGGGGTATGGTCTGCCCCTAAGGCATGCCATATTTTTTGCCCTTAATTTAGCAGAATTTCAAGATTAAATAACATTCAAACGGATGAGTTAGAAAAAAATTCACAGTTGTCATGAAGGTAAACTTGAGCTATTAAACCTAAAATGTTTTTTTGTACCAGGCGTTGAACACGTTCATTTCTCCTGTGAGGTTGTTCTTTTTAACACGGGAGTCTGCGGCACTGACTCTGTTTTGGAGCCAGCCCCTAGCGGACGAGGCTAACTGCAAATGTTTGCACTTCCGCATAGTTTCACCGGTGGAGGGTACCATTGGTGGACCCTCATATGATTGAACATCAGACCCTGACCGTTGGATCGACTGGCGAATTAAATTGGCCCAAAATAACTCAAAATAACCACATTCAGCCGGAGTTAAAAATAAAACCCTAAATGTTGTTAAGTGCCTGAGTTGAGCATGTAGCGTTATAGAACTTAAATATTAATATGAAATATTAATATTCAAAATTAATAAATTTTATCAACATTAATACATTTTAAAAGTCCCATATTATGCTTAATTAATTTTCTAAAGGTTTTCTGGCAGTCGTGTGTCCACATAGCCTGTGTATGGGGCTCAAACATGAGAAAATTCTGTCTCTTCTCTCGCTTGCTTCACTTGTTCTCGAATGTGTGCTCAAACAAGTGAGTCTGAGATGGTAAATTCTGCCGTTGACCCGCCCCCCCCTAGGCTCACTGAGCCTGCCCTTTAAAATCCCCGAGCAGGCACCAGCAAAAGCCGCATCTTATTAACAATATTTATAAGGTCATCATTTCGCGGATTTCATTTATCGCGGGATGTTTTCAGAACGCAACCCCCGCAATAAACGAGGGACCACTGTACCATACATATAGTTATGAACAAGACTGACAACTCTTGACTGAAAGTGTAGGGTAAAGTACATCATCAACATCAAACAGTGTAAAGAAAAATGTTATTAATTGATTATAAAGCGGCTGATTATTTAGTGTTAAGTGTTTCGTTGACCTGCAAAGAACAGCAAACTTAAAATGAATAGGCCTACTTTTGTCTGTTGTAGGGATATTTCGTGATGTCTGAAAAATAAACCTTATGGATAACATTGTAAATTTAAGGCAAGGTTATAAAGCAAAAGGATTCTGATCATCGTCCACTTGGAGGCGCTGTGACTCCATTTAAGAATGAACTCTCTTTGCACTCAGGATGAAACAGTAAATAAAGTTTTAAGAAACCAGTATTAAACCAGTTTTAAAGGAAAAAAAAGTTCTTTTGAATTTGATGTAGATAAGACCAGGGTCTGGTCCTTGAGGCTGTTTTCCCAGCCAGAAACTTTATTATTTAAGTGTCCTTGTGGAGGATAAGAACAGATCTTTTTAGACAAAGGTCTATTGAATTTCAAAGACTTGTATATTCCAGGCCACCTCAGCATCTGGTTTCTTTCACATTGGGAGCAGAAATGAACTGAAACGGTTTGCTTCTTGTCATATTTAAGGCATTTAAGGGCTGGGATATACTTGTTGCTAGCGAAGCGTCTATGTACGTATCATGGCTGCCATGCATTCCTAGCCTCATTTGGCACATATGCTGCTCGCGGTGATGCTAGGTAACATGTTGCATGTGCGAGTTGCAATATTGACTTGACCGCTAGAGGCGCTCATGCAAACAAGATCATGAACACCACAGGTTCGACGTAAACAAATAACGGATAGTTTTAAAGTTGTCCGCAAATACCAGGATCTGTATGATTTTTCCTACCCGTTGCACAGTGATAAACACTCGTGCCTTAAAGGTTCTTATATTATGCAAAAATAACTTTCTAAAGGTTTTCAAACCATTCATGAACATTTTAAAGGTTCAGACACAGAAACGGCCGTTCTCAGTAGAGCTCACTAGAGCCACTTTTGGAATCAAATTGTTAAAAAAATGTACAATATGGGACCTTTAACAGTTGGCAACAAAATGAAAGCGTTTTGGGGCTTGATGCCCCAGAAATACAATATGACGTGTAGATTGACCTTTTCACTATTTCAGAGTCCAAGTGCTGTGTACTCCCCCTTGTGGTGACCTTCCGTATTGAGCGTTTTTTGCCACACCGCTTCTGTCATTTGCAGCAAGGCAGGCTGATTATTCGCATTGAAAAGGTTGTGTCATCATATACATATATGTATATATATTAGTGCTGGGCAATTTTCAAAATAATTAATCGCGATTAATCGCATGACATATTGCGATTAATCGCGATCAATTGCATTGTTACGCGCAAAACGTGTCTTTCCTTTAAAAGAAGGCCTACGACTTTCTAAAGAAAATCCAGTAAATTCCGGTTTACAACACTAAACCAGGGTTTCCAACCTGCGACTCTGTAGCTGCAAGTGTCTCTCTGGACCTTCCACAACGCCTCTAAATACGCGGCTAAAACGTTTTTTTAATCTATTTTTCTTGTCATTAGGTTGGAAAATATGGACAGTTATTATTTTTTTTGTTTACTTTACATAATTTTCCACAAATATCTACGTCCCTTAGAAGAAAGTCTGTCTGTCCTCTTTTTATAAAGGTTTTATGTTTAGCTTTATTTTAAAACCAAAAAAATGGAAAAAAAAATGTGGTTGAAAATAACAAATATCCTGGTGGCTCTTTATTAAAAAATATATATCAAGTTTCCTTTTTGAAAAGTCTTGTAACACATGCAGCTCTAAAGGAGTTTTATTGGCTAGCTGAGGGGAAAATGGCTCTTTGGATTGTAAAGGCTGCAGACCCCTGAACTAAACACATAAACACGTTTAGATGCAGTTTTTTTCTTTAAACAGTTAAAATATTTCTTTTATAAAATCACGTATTTCTAAGAAAGAAGGATGAAATGTTCAGGATTGTTACGACCCACTTGGTTATTTCTAGGGACGTGGGTCGAAAAACACAGCCGGACCAACTTAAACTATAACACTTATTTTATTTACAAACCCAGGTTCAACTACTTAAACAAAATACAACAAAAGGTGTCCTAAGGTAGGTTATAGTGTCCGGTCTCAAAGGAAAACAGAAAATCAATAAACA
>JBAMHW010010385.1:0-11682 GCA_037177495.1 Rhadinocentrus ornatus | reverse complement strand
AAAGACATTGTTGATGTAGAGGACAGATTGTTTATAGGGAAGCTTCTTTTTATCCCTTGCAACAAATGAGAACATTTGAAATTTTTTACAGAGAAAAATGCTAATTATTTAGCCTTTAAGTTAAACATAACTTGCCATGACACGTTGATTGTCATCATAAGCACATCACAAATCAATAAAAAAGATGAAACTGATTTCGTATAATCTACAAGGTTTCATCTCTATTTTCACACTTGACAGTGCAGATTAATCTGGGCAAACCTACACATTTTTGGTTGCAAACATGGGTGGTTGGTACGAAACTTGCACAGGCGTTGGCACTAATGGAAAAAGTCTGCGACCAGCCCAGCTGTTCGCCAGCCTTTAGTTCTGCTACAGGCAGAGTCTGCTGGGGAGCGTCCCATGATGCACTGGGCTCCTCTCTGTCTCTTGGCTGTTCATAGATATTTTGTTATAAATATCTATATATTTAATGAGATTGTTGTCATTAATTTGTTTGCCATCAGCCAGTGGCAACCCGCTGAGACCCCTACAACCATTGTAGGGAGTGTGGCAGACCGTTTGCTGTTTTTGGATCTTGGCGTCTCTCAGAACTGTGTCTGATGACACTGAAGTGATCTGAACACTCTGGTAGCGTGTGTTGAAAAGATTGTAGCGCTAACAGTAGACTTGTACGTAACTGGCATGTTGCACATATTTAACTGGAAAATACACCAAGCTGTTCTACAGACCAAAACCATGTCAGAGCAGCAGCTTACTGCCTCAGATTGTGGTTACTGAACACAAAATGTATAAATAACATTATGATAGTGTTAGAGACATGGCGGATCTGGATCCGGGCTTTTTGGTCCTCAGTCACATCGTGCAGCACAACTGTCAAAGCTGAAGGTCCTCTCCACTTTGAAGTGTGAGGCTGTAACACACACACACACCAATTCTCTTCACTTCATGCTCCTTGCAGCCATGTGTGCTTTATTAATAGAAGATTTAATTAAAAAATTTTGTTGTGTTCAGAACATTCTGTATTGTTGGATCATCCCTGTTACTTCTGAAGATGTTTTCATCAGTGATGAAGGAAGCACAGAAGGATTAAACGACTCGTCAAAGACCCCTGACCGTTTGAGGAAAAGCTTGGAACTAAAAGCAGGGACTGCATACTTGCCAGGATCATTGATCTACAAATCAGTCAAACCACAGCATATCATATGACAGAATATTGGCTGTTTAGATTTTAATGGAAGTAAAACTTTTGGATGGAAGCTTGTTTATGTCTGAGTTGCATCAGCATTCATATTAACTCTGAGTTCAGGAGCTGAAAAGTCAGGCAGCTGCAGTTCTGGGAGAAGTTTTCAGGGTTTCAGCTCCTCAAAGGTTTGCAGCATTGATGGTCATGTTTTTTCAAATGTTTTTAGTTTTCTCCAGCTTAGATTAACATTTTTACTGCTGTGAAATGAGCAGAATGTATAATGCGGAAAACCCCCACAATCCACTTTATCAGGACCAATTAACTAGTGCCGTGCTTTGAAGTGTCAGCTGATTTTAGGCTTGATCTTCCTCAGGCCAAAGTATGTAGTGATCATGATTTCTATTTTTATTTATTATAGTTTGTTTAAAATAACTTGCATAAATTAAAGTGATGGGGAGAATGTTAAAGACACAGCAAAAACAAAATGAATAGAAATGGTGAAAGCAACACAAAAAGGAACAAAAACAAATAAGACTCATGGGTCACAGGAAGCAGAGGAAGCGAGAAAACCATGAGAGCAGATAAATTACAGGCTCGGGACTTGAATTTGATCCACGAGATAAACCTCAAACACTGTGTTTGCTAATTTATAGGCAAATCAAGTTTTCTTTTGAGTCTTGCTTTTATCTAAGAGCCGATTTATTCAGACAAAAACACATCAGGGCAGCAGAGGATGAAAAAAAATGAAAAAAAGAGGAAAAAGGTTTTAAATGTGGATAAGGCTGAGACAAGAGGGGGGGGCATTTCCCAGCAGCTGAATTTATGAAGCATGAGAAAATCCTTCAAATATCACCTGGATGGTAAATCCAGCTTGGTTAAGTTCGGTCAGAGCAGTTAACGCTGAGGACACTCTGTGACTGTCGCTGCCGTCTCTTTTCCTCACTGTGATGCTAAAAACAAACCAAAGACCAAACTGGTTTTTCCTCTTTGTCAGCCATCAGCAGGATGCTCTGACTCCTCAGAAGGTGGAACTGACTGGGACGAAGATTTCTTGGATTTTTCCATTTTAAAGCAAATGATGGAAACTGGTTCATCATTTCAAAATCAGAACTCTGTAGACAACATATGGCTGTTGTTAAATGAAAGAATCTGTTTTAATCTTTTTAAATCGAGGTTAAAAAGTAATTTCTATATGAAACAGAGAAAAAGAGCAACAATATCAGAAACAACAATGTCAAGTAACAGTAATTTAGTTCACTTCAGCTTCATTTATACATCGCCAAATCATTTCAAGGCACTTCTACAGACACAATCCAATTCAATGTAGTCCAATTATGATCCAACTAAATCAAATCCATTATATGATCCGAATTAGTCCAATATATAATAACTATGTTCATATAAAACAATTCATAAAATAATTATCTAGCTAGTAAATTAACAGATTAAATCAAATCTTCTTTATTATTCAATCCCCCATCCTAAGCTGAACGAGGAGACAATAGAGAGGAAAACCTCCATCACAACCTGAACCAGCTGTGCCTTATGACAGAGGGGTCATAAACCAGGAATAACTGCTGAGAAAAAACAAGAGAAACACAAAGTAATTAAAATGTAATTAAATATTTAGATATGTATAGAGATATTTATAACAAAATTTCTAAAAATATTCTTGTATAATATTTATACAAATACAGTAAAAAGATGGAGAGGAGCCCAGTGCATCATGGGAAGCTCCCCAGCAGACTCTACCTTAGCAGCAGAACTAAAGGGACAGACAAGGGTCAGTAAGCCAGATCTACAAGCTTTATAAAAGGTGAAAAGGTTGATGTTTGATCTTAAAGGTAGAGATGGTGTCTGCTTGCTGAAGCCAAACTGGGAGCTGGTTCCACTTATAGTCTGAAGACTGAAGGTTCTGCCTCCCATCAGTACCTCTAGGAACCACAAGTAAACTTGCAGTCTGAGAGTAAAGTGCTCGGTTGGAATAATCTGGAACTATGACATCATTAATATCCAATGGAGTTTGATAATTAAAGCTCTTTAGGTCATAAACGTGTTGAACAAAAATCCCCATTTGTAATGTATAATGCTATCAGCTGACAATCTGACCTCCAGAGGACTGATCCACAGTTTTGGAGACAAAACTACAAAGAGGCCAATTAAATTCTCTGCCAAGAATGAACTTTTAACAGAGTGTGATCAGAGTAATGTAGACGTCTGTCTGGAGTCTAAGATGTTAAAAGTAAACTAATGTAGTTTGGCTCCATATTATATAAGGATTCATGGCAAAGAACACCTCGGCTTGTAGAAAACTGGGCTGCTCTCAGGAGGTCAGCGAATTCAATCATGGTACCGTTATAAGATGCTATCTACTAATATGTATAGTTTATTAGTGTTATAAGACACTATTAATTTACCTTATGCTCTTTACATATACACACAATATTTCCTGTCCTCCACCAAATTACTGACGGCTCTCACAGGTATTGGGAAGACAGAATCAGATGTCATTTCATTGTTCACTAAATACAACAAATTAAACATTGTGTGCAACTATGCATTTTTTTAAAGTGGAAAACTGGATCAAAGTGCAAACATGTGCATAGACAAACTGTACAGTAAATAAAATTAAACAGTCCATGTAACGAACCTCTGCTTTGTTACAGAGATGTAATTGAAGTTAATGTGTAAAGGCAGATGTCCCAAAACTTTTGGCTATATCTTTTCTTTGCCCACATTAAATGATCGTCCCTTTAGTTTATCCAAACAGTCTGTGTGATGTGCTTCTCATACTGTATCTGCTCTGTCAATCCTGACTGAAAACTCGTTTCCCTTTATGGGACAATAAAGACACTTTGACTTTGATGTGAGAGTGATTTGGGTCTTGGTGAACAGTCCTGCTGCAGACATTTGGACCAACTGTTGACCAGAGTCTTGATTTAAGATTAAAGAGAGTGGACTTAATCTAAGTGTGATGAAAGTAAAACATTAATAAACTGTGTTCAGTGTTACTAAACCCTTTTTATCTAGGGTAAGGGCTGGTAACAAACCAGGCCGGAGTCAGATCAATATGGTATATAATAAAAATATTTATTTACAATAAACCAAATTAAATGTACAATTTCCTATAAACAAACAGAAACGGGTTGCATATAGTAATAAAGTAAATCACTTCTCTAAACTTAAATATACCAAAACCGGCAATCTAATAAACAAAATACACAACTAAGAGTGTTCACAAGTGGAAAACGTTAAAACTAAAACAAACAAAATGTCAACCTTATAAAGATGGGACTTTAGCACTACTAACTTAAATACGATTCTTAAACTAACACAAAAGCATCTCATAAGGAGAGCGTCAAACTACTTTACACAAACAAAACTAAACAATACCGCAAACTCTTAAACAAACAAACTGAGAGAGTCTTTTCTCTATACCACTTCAAACTGAGGAAACTTATTCAACTTGGAACAGTCAAACTAAACCCACACAGGGATGAACCACTCAGAGTAACCCAGACTGGCAAACTGTGTGCCCACGGTACACAGCTGCCTCGAATGATGCTGATGAGATATTTTTTATAGGGCAGGTGTCCTCCACGATGATTCCCAAACTGTTGTCAGCCAATCCCAAATGAGGAGGAAGACCAAAGAATCCCAAGCAGCAGGCGGCGAATCCCAAACGGCGGAGAGATGATGGAAGATCCCAAACGTTAGTTAACCCATCGCGAAGGAGGAAGGAGAGCCAGTCCCACATCATTGCGTTCCACACGTGTATCTCACAATACCTTAATTATGGCTGCATGCTGACAAGCCAGGAGCCTAACATTCAGGATGTCAGGATGAATTTCTGCTGTGTTTCTCAGGTAAGAACAGCTGGACTGGAATGTTAAAACTCTGGAGATGTGAATGCAGTTTGTGTCTCCACCACATGCCAGCATCTTCTAATTTCTAGGAATCACAGTAACTGAGAGTTACTAAGTTTATATCTCCTGACTCCTGTTGTTGTTACTTACAATTTCTTCAGTCCAAACTTGTAATGAAAGATCCTGCTCGCCGGTCAGTCAAAGGAGTCCTTCAGCAGCCGACCCTCCTAAACAAGCTAAGCTTTGTTCAACATTTCCTGGAGCGCAGCAGCCGCTAACAGAAAGAAATTAGCAAGCTAGTTGCAGGTTCATTGTAGGAGACATGCTCCCCCTGTCCATTGTTGAATCCCCCAGGTTTAAAAAAAAATACTACATAAAATGATTATGAGACAAGTGTTTCCATTTCTTACCACATACAGCCATGTTGTTCTTGTGGTTTTAAAGCCGTTTTGTTTACAATATACAGTAAACACTATGCAGACAGGCGGGGATGATTGTACATGTCTACACGGTGAATTATGGCCAAGTAAAGTAATAAGTAGTAGCGTTACTTTTCAAATGCAGTAACAAGTAAAGTAATTTTATTACAATTTTTTAAAAAAATGAGTAACTAGTTGTCATATACGGTAGTATATTGACTGATTCAATCTGTGTAGTGCGCCTGCGCATCACAGCAGTTATGACTTATGAAGTTTAAAAGCACCACTGTTGTATGTTGGGAGTTCTGCCTACATGTGGAGAGCCAAAAACAATAAATGAGTGACGTGCTCGCAGTCATTCTTCTTCCTCACGACTCATTTACATGGTGTCAGAAGTAAGATAAGGCAGAGATGGCAAAGTTTACCCCGCGACCAACTTTCCCTTCGACAAGCCAGGAGAATGGCCGGATTGGAAATAACGTTTCCTGATATTCCGAATCACAACCAAGTTGGACAAAGAGGATGGCGGAGTGCAGGTTAGCAGCCTGATTTATGCCAAGGGCAGTGAGGTAGAGAACATTTTCCAATCGTTTGTGTTCGCGGATCCTGCGCATGGAGAGGACTTCACAAGAGTGCTAACACAGTTTGACGAGTACTTTGTGCCCCGCCGGAATGTTATACATGAACGTGCGTGCTTCCATCAGCGGGTGCAGAGAGCAGGGGAGAAAGCTGAAACCTTTTTTAGGGCTCTGCATGAACTGGCAGAACATTGTGAATTCGGCGTGAGCAGAGACGAGAATATTCGCGACCAAATCGTTGTTGGAATCCTCGACAAAGACGTGTCCCGTAAACTGCAGCTGACAAAGGATTTAATGCTCGCGCTGACCATAGAGACGGTCAGGCAGTCAGAGGAGGTCACTTCACAGGTCAGCATGCAAGGTGAGGCAGTGGGAACAATACACGAGGTCACCCTTAAGCACACCAAAGACAAAGGCCGCCATTTTAAACCGAAGGGAGGTAATAAAGGACTATGTGGACAGTGTTGGAAAGCATGGCATAACAATAAGGAGAACTGTCCAGCCAAAAAGAACAAATGCAACACATGCAATAAAGTAGAGCACTGGAGCAAAGTGTGTCGAAGCAGGAAAGCAGTGAAAATGAACCTAGTGAGAAGAGTGGGAGAATTAGTGGCTAACAAAGAACACAGTGGCCATGTGGAAGCATATGAGGAGCATGGAACGTTAAAGACTGAACCAGTAAAAATACAGCTGAGAGAAGACCATACGTGGTACACACAGCACGACGTGTACCCTCCCAATGCTACAGAAGGTCAAAAAGGAGCTTTTCAGGATGGAAAAAAATTGCATAATCGAGCGGGTGACTCAGCCAACAGACTGGTGTGCACCCATGGTGCCTGTCCTGAAAACCACAGGCAAAGCCCGCATCTGCATAGATCTCAAGAGGCTCAACAAAGCTGTTAAAAGAGACAGTACATTATGCCCACTACCGATGTCTTCTCCTCACTGGATGCAGCCAGTGGATTTTTCCAGATCCCATTGCACCCTGACAGCTGTAAACTCACCACATTCATCACACCATTCAGTAGGTTTAACTTTAAGCGGCTGCCGTTTGGGACCACAAGTTCACCGGAAATCTTCCAGAGGAAAATGATGGAGATTTTCAACGGGCTGGAAGGCGTAGAGATCTTCATGGACGACATTCTAGTGTACGGAGCCACTGAGGAGGAGCACGTGTCTCATTAAGCAGAGCCAGCTGCGGTTCCTCTGACGCATCATTAATAGGTCCGGGATCCGCCTGACCCGGAGAAGGTGGACACTATCCGGCAGCTCTCTCCGCCAACAGACGTGCAAGAGTTGAGGAGGGTGCTGGGAATGGTGAAGTACCTTGGCAGGTATGTTCCAGGCCTCTCAACAGTAGGAGCGCCGCTGTATGAGCTCCTAAAACACAAGAACGCATGGACGTGGAGCCATGCCCAGCAAACAGCCTTTGAATGGATCAATGAGCTGCTGTCCACAGCACCAGTACTCGCTTTCTATGACGTGAGCAAGTGACGTGTTACTTCAACTCCACGGTGAGCAGTGGAAACCGGTGGCATATTGTTCACGATGCCTCAACGACGCAGTATCACGCTACGCCCAATTAGAGAAAGAAGGTCTGGCAGGTGTGTGGGCGTTTGAAAAGTTTGAGAGGTACCTTAGTGGACTTTAAGCTGATAACTGACCATAAACACCTCGTGCCTCTCATAAACAAACGCAGCCTGGAGTTTAAGGAGCGGTCAAGATAGCTGGACTTCAAACAATACACGTCCAACCCTCATCACCTACAAGGTAATGGGCAAGCTGAGAGGGCCATTCAGACAGCAAATAAAATCCTCAAGCAGGATGACCCAGAAAACTAACCTACAGGGCCACACCATGTTCATCCACCGGCTTCAGCCCAGCTGAGCTCTTGATGGGGCGGAGAATCAGAACTACTCTCCTCACGATTGACAAAAACCTTAACCCAAAATTGCCCATTAAAGCAGCTGTGCAGGACAGAGATAAGAAGGAAAAAGCCAAGCAGGCATATTACATATTCTGGTCATGGGGCCAGGACCCTACCTGCCTGCGTCCAGGTGATGTAGTATTCTCCAAGCTGGACTATGACAAGACTTGGACTCTACTGGCAGTGACCACTAGCGAGAGCACCACACCGAGATCTTCAATCATGAGGACACCGCAGGAAGCAGAGTTGCGGCGAAATCGCAGTCCTGCAAAGGATTATTGAGGACGGTGTGTTTTTACTGAGCTTGTAAGGGAACAACATGCAGACAGCTGATGATGTAACTACTCATATCTACTTCTGTTTGCTGAATATTCATAGATGGCAACGAGACAGTTCTGTCTCCCTGATACTACCTGATCAATCAGTTAATAAAATGCAGAAAAACTGTGTTTGGCTTGAAACTCATTTACCAAGGCTTTATTTGGTAATAACGAACCATTTCCTGCATATTTGTTGTGTCAGAAGAGGAATGGATTGAGTGATCACTGAGGACAGCACCCACCCCAGCGCCGTCTTAAGAGAAGCTTCCCTCTGTGTGGTCAGTGGTCAATTTTAAAAGGACTTACAAAGCTTGGTGAGTGAATACTGTTCATGTTTGAGAGGAATCTTCTTCATTTTCTCCTGGGGGCCTTTCACTCTGCAGATCAGTGATCTGTGTCAATGTGATGATGCAGTCTAGAGATGTTACCTTCAACATTTCCTTCCTGCAGGTTCTATTTGAACCATTTCAATGCTTTCAGGTAAGACTGATACGTTTTTGTACAGTAATTAGCTCTGTTGGCTTCAGCTTAATGGCTTGTACGTGTCTACAGCTGCTCATCTTGCTTCATTGCCGCCGTCCACTTACACTAATTCTGATACAATACAAAGCTTCACAGCTTCATCTAACAACAATATCAAACAGCACATACACAGAATTATGGCATTTGTTTGGCTTCAGACTCATTCATCAAGGCTTCATTTAGTCACAGATGAAAGAAGAATCTGCACCAGATCAGCTGACGTTACCCCACCATAAAAATCCCTTTCAGAAGAAAAAAAGGAGAAAGTGGTAATAACTACTCTTTACTCTTATTTTTTGAAATTTTCAATAAGATTTAATATTTATGTTTATATATTTTCAAAGTATATTTTTATATAAAAAAAGAAAACTAATACATAAAAAAGAAAAGTAAAATGTTTCTCTTTGAGCTGCATTAGAGGCTGTCGGTGTGGATTCCTGCTGCTGCCATCAGTGAGAACATCTCTATCGACATATTTCCAACCGCATAATCATTTCCCTGGAAATGACAATGTTTTGTACATCAAAGATGTGAAAAGGCTGGAAGAGCCACAATAACTCTGTTTGTACAGAAGTCATATCTCAGGAGTCGGCACATCAGATCTGTAAAATCCCACATCTCCACAGTCTCCAAACACACCACACGACGCTCATGAATCCAAATGAAGGATGTGAACATATCCGTGAGCTGTTGTTGGTTCTGATTCAGTGGTTCTTGTCAGAGCTTTTTATAGTTTACACAAACTGAGCGTATTTATACTTTATCAACTTCAGCTGCACATTCAGACTACAAATTTACTCCCTTCTGAAAACTGAGCTTAGAGTTAAAACACTCCAGGATGTTTATTGACAAGGTAAATTTAAATAAATGGAATAATTTATTATCTTATTGAAGAGGGTTAATTCTCTTTAGTGATGTCACACGGAAATAAGAAGTTCTCATTTCCATACTGATGTTTTTGTTTTAGGTGAAAAACCACTATAAATAACTCTAAAGCTCTTTGTACGTGGATTAATATTTAATCTGGATTAAACTGGTGATGTTCTTTGAAACAGGACTTCTTGGGTGGTTGTCATGGTTTGAACTTCACCTGTTGTGGATATAAAGTCTGTGGAGGAGGCTTTCAGTGAGATCAGATATTTTCTGCTGCAGCTCATCGTGACAATCTTTGAATTTGTTTCTCAAATTAAAATCCCTCCTTTTATGTTGCAGCCATGTTCATCAGTAACTGCGTTTCATGACAGTTTTTTGCAAAATAAAAGCATTCTTTTTAAAATGTCAACAAAGTATAATTGCCTTGCGAGACTCCGTTTTGATTCTAGGGGTAACAGAAGCGCAGCTACAGTTATGACAGCTGCTGATCTTTAAGGTCAAACTTTCTCTGAATAGGGTCTGATCCTCGGCTGCAAAAGCTAGCTCTAGGGACGTGTAATGTCACCTCTCTGGCGAGGAAGGAGCCTGAGCTGGTGCGCGAGGTTGAGTGGTTCCGGCTAGATATAGTTGGACTCACCTTGACACATGGCTTGGGCTCTGGAACCACCGTCCTTGAGAGGGGCTGGACCCTCTTCCCTTCTGGAGTTGCTCCCAGTGAGAGGTGCCGGGCAAGTGTGGGCATGTTCATTGCCCCCCGGCTTGGCGCCTGTGTACGTTGGGGTTTACCCTGGTAAACGAAAGGGTAACCTCCCTCTGCCTTCAGGTGGGGGGACGGGTCCTGACTGTTGTTTTTGCTTTTGCACCAAGCAGCAGTTCGGAGTACCCACCCTTTTGGAGTCCTTGGAGGGGGTGTTGGAGGGCACTCCTTCCGGGGAACTCCAGAGGCAGCTGATGGGTATCAGCGGGCTAAGCGGAGCACAGTTGCGGCAGTCGCTAAGGCAAAAACTTGGGCATGGGAGGAGTTGGGAGAGGCCATGGAGAATGACTTCCAGACAGCTTTTAGGAGATTCTGGTCCACCATCCGGCAGCTCAGGAGGTGCAGTACTCCGTCAACACTGTGTACAGTGGGGATGGGGGGCTGCTGACCTCGACTCGGGACGTTGTGAGGCGGTGGAGGGAATACTTCGAAGACCTTCTCAATCCCACCAACACGTCTTCTGATGAGGAAGCAGTCTGGGGTAGCTGGTGCTGGCTCTCCCATCTCTGGGGCTGAGGTTGCTAAGGTGGTTAAAAAGCTCCTCAGTGGCAGGGCCCCGGGGTCCGCCCAGATATCCTTAAGGCTCTAGATGCTGTAGGGCTGTCTTGGCTGACACGCCTCTGCAGCATTGAGTGGACATCGGGGACAGTTCTCTGGACTGGCACACTGGGGTGGTGGTCCCCCTCTTCAAAAAGGGGACTGGAGGGTGTGCTCCAACTACAGGGGGATCACATTCCTCAGCCTCCCTGCTAAGATCTATTCAGGGGTGCTGGAGAGGAGGGTCCGTCGGATAGTCGAACCTCAGATTGAGGAGGATTGAGGGTGTGGTTTTCATCCCTGTCGTGGAACAGTGGACCAGCTCTATACTCTCTTCAGGTTCTTTGAGGGGGCATGGGAGTTTACTTAACCAATCTACATGTGCTTTGTGAACTTGGAGAAGGCATTCGACCGTGTCCCCGAAGACTCCTGTGGGGGGTACTCCGGGAGTATGGAGTGCCGGAACCACTTGTGCGAGCTGTCTGGTCCTTGTACGACCGGTGTCAGAGCTTGGTCCGCATTGCCATCAGTAAATCAGAATCGGTTCCAGTCCGATTCTGTTCATAACTTTTATGGACAAAATTTCTAGGCGCAGTGGAGGTGTTGAGGGGATCTGGTTCGGTGGCCTCAGGATTGGGTCTTTGCTCTTTGCGGATGATGTGGTTCTGTTGGCTTCATCGGGCCGTGATCTTCAGCT
>JBAMHW010010384.1:0-11743 GCA_037177495.1 Rhadinocentrus ornatus | reverse complement strand
CATAAATTATTATTTCATGTTCCTTCCTCCAGCCACATATGGACTAACCTTTCTTAAAAATCTGTTCAAAACTCATAAATGCAAAGCAGTCAAAAGCCCATTTTCCAAGCCAGACTAACTGATTTTACACCCTCTCACATTTCTTCACCTGGAAAACTTTCTTCATTACTTCTCTTGATCGAGAAGATGCCCCGTTTTGCTTTCAAATTGAAATCATGCGGCGTCATCATGGGTGTAAATTGAATTTGGAGGTTAAAGTGTTCTTTTTCAGACTTCTTAATATAAGGAATGAGATAGACACATATTAGATTAAGTTAGTGGAGTGGTGAGTGGCGCCTCAAATCTGGCTGCACAAAGGACCTCATTGTCGGAGAGCTAATTTGAAGCTTTAACCGAGCTAAATCAAGCTCCTTGGATTGATAGGTTAATGTGTGCATGTCTGGGAGCACATGTTAGGAGGATTTATTTACAGCACAGTGCATTTTCTGTTGTCAGTGTTGTGTTTGCCATCACACTCTTTGCCTCTTATTCCTCTCCTGTCCTTACATATTCTCTTTCTCCCCCTCCTGTCTTTGCTAATGTCTTCAATTCTTCCTTCTCTCCTCTTCGCTGCTGTCTTTTTGCAGTGTGTTTGGCCTGTGACGGCCCAGAGGCAGCCATGCTCCTTTCGGTCTGCTGTTTTTTTCCTCCCATGCCCTGACCCCGCTATACTCAGTGCACACAGTGCCCTCTCCATCTCCATCTCCTTTATTCTCTTCCTGTCAGTCCCTTCCTTTTCATATCATTCCCCTTCCTTTTTCTGCTCTGACCCCTATCTGCTGTCCAGCCAAGTGCAATGTCCATCAAAGACACAGCGTTGATGCTTAAGCAGAAATATGCATGCTGGCGCATCATTTTTTCCCCTCCATCCATCCATCCTTTCTTCATCTTTTTGGGTTGAATCTGCGGGCTGGAAATGAGAACCGTCACGGAGCTTCGGGCTGCAAGTCAGTGGCTCAAAAATGAGACTGCTGGTGATGTAGATTAAATGCAGACAGGCAAGTGAACTTGCTGATGTGCCACAGTGAAAACATGCAATACAGCACTATGACACATGCCGACACAATGAACTGTAATCGCCTAGAAATGTTCACACAACAGACATCAGTGTGCTAATGCCTCAGAGCAATGACAGCCTAACCCTTTTTTTTTTCCCCTACCAATGAAATATCTTAGCAAATGCTAAAGACACCACATCAAATTGCTACTGTTCCCAAGCAGAGGAGCTGTTTTTTTTGTTGTTGTTTTTTTCTTCCCAAGTATCCAAAATGTAAGCTAGTCAGCTGAAAGGGGGGCTGACTAAAGCCAGCTAAGAAAAGCCGCAGCTCAACCGTTGCTGCAACTGGCCCACTTTCAGCCGGCTTTTTCACACAAATGAAGAAAGTCGTCTTTGCAGACTTCTTGAAATCTTTAAACGCTCACAGTATGGGGTCTAATATCTCAGAGCTCTGCTGTACTGTGGCATCTCAGTGTAATTATCACTCCAGAAGTGCAACTGCATCTTTGCACAAGCTGCAGCTCTTCAGTTCTGCCCATCACCCCTCTAACTCAAATGTCAATCATTCCTTGGTTCACCATCACCACTCCTCTAATCTCTCAGAAGCTTTTTTTCTTAGTAAATCTAAGAAGGCTATTAGTTTCCTGGAGTTTATGGATAGACCTGCCCTTCTCTTGGCTAAAAGCAGTGATTGTTTGTGACACCCATCCTATCCCTCTGTGTTAAAGCTCTGACCCTGCAAATAACAAGTCCTGAGTCCTGGGGACAGAACCTGGGCCAGAGAGTCCTCTTTGTTTGGCTCTCAGCATAGTAGCAGTGCCTTTTTTTAACATTGCTGAGTGACCCAGTTGTATTGTGCTGTATTGTGGTTGGTAGTGTGGGCTTGCAGGATGTTTGTGCATATGTGACAAAAGTCAGCTCCTTGTGCTGTGCGTGCTCTGAGGGCTGTTCTTTGAAGATATTTTCTACGTCCTGATTTCTGAATTGGGTCTGGAAAGGGCCTATGGCTATGTATGGAAACAGAGTTGCATGTCCTCTCCTATTAAAAAAACTTTTATTTATTTATTTTTTTATATAATAACAGGTATAGAAATTAGGTTTAAAGTAAGTTTTTTTAAGCTTACCAGAAGGGCTTTTGAAGAGTAATTTTCTTTTGCTCTTGATTAAGGATATAAAAATGAAAAGATATGAGGTGAACTGGGCTTTGAAAGCATACTAATCCATGCTGAAGCCAAAAGCTAAAGGACAGATGGATTTAAAAGTATTTCAATTGATGGCCAGACCTTAGAAAGAGGGGACATTTTTGAAGACAAAAGGGTTGAAAAAAAACCTGCAGTGTCAATGGATGTGGCTTAAAACCCGTCTTCCTTCGGCATGCACAACACACAGAGAACAGGCTAACTACCTCTGCATCGTTTACCAATAAGAGCTGAGGGAAGCAAGACACAAGCAAGATGTTCTCTCTGCTGTATTTTTCAAAACTATTTTGTCTGAATATGTTCGGGTTGAGGAGCCAATTAGAAAAGAATTCAAGAGCAGGGCACGGACACCTCTAGAGAGACACAGTGGTTTGTGGATAGCCTGACTGCTCAGTCTGTAGTGTAAATGATGGAGGTAGTCCGTACCTGGTATCCGCTTGTCTTGTTGATGGCTGTGTCTGTCATTCTCAGGGCTTAGAAAAGGAGAGGGTACATGCTGTGATCCAAAGTCACAGTTGTCATTTTCATCACATCAGCTGGCATGTTAAATGTGACTGCAGTTACATCTCTGGATTTTCCTTCGTTTTCATCTGTTTGCATGTAATCAAACAGATGTTTTTTGGGATTTTGGGTTTGCTTTAATCCAAAAAGAGAGTGTCCCTCAGGCATTGGCAACTGTTACAGTAAAGTTTAAGTCATTTTAACATGGAAATTCAATCCAGTTGAAGGGCTAACATTTGCAGTTGTGTAAGGAAGGAATGGTACTCTCAATGTAGTTTAAATTCAATTCACTTAATGTGTTTGGGGAAAAGGGTTTGTGAGAGAATGGATTCATTTAATCAAAAAAATGACCTTAGAGGCCTGTCATTCTCCTTCTCCTGTCTCCTCTTTCTTTGCTGTCCCTGTCTGGGATGCATTGTGTCCTCAATCATGTGTCTGCTCTGCATAGCATTTATTTTTTTTTGTTGTTGTTAACATGTCTTTTAGTTCCAGTGTCTGTGCTGCTCAAGACTTCTCATGTAGTACATTTGTTATTGCAGAAGTAAAGACTTTAAGAGTGATTTCTGTTCTATTTGTTTTCTTTTACAGGAGATAAAGAACATTAAAAGTAAGCCATAATCCAAATTCTTGTTGTTTTTTTAATTTAATTTATTTTCCTTATGATTTCTTTGACTCTGGGCAAAGGCATGCTTTGCTTGCTTTGCACCCACCCTCGCTTCTGCTTGATTTTGCTTTTCCATATTTTGCATCAGGTCATGAATAAGCAACATCTAACATAGCATCCCTGTAACACTCATGATAACTCTGGCACTGTCTAATTTTTGAGTATTTGGACTGTTGAGAAGACCATTTTCCTTCCCTCCTTAAAAGTTTCAGTTTGTATCGTTGGTTTAAAAATCCTTTACGTCGCGCTGTCTAACAGTAGACTTTGACAGTAGGGTATCTGTCTAACCTGTTGTCCTGATGTGGCATTGTAAGCACATAATTTTCTTTCTACAATAATGCAATAGACTTAGGTAATCTGAATCCAGCGCTCAGCTAGGTAATTGGCTAAGACCACTTATAGTGGATTTAAGAGGATATCAGAGCGCTCAAGCCTAACAAAGCTGTTAAGCTACTTAGATGCGGATGTGATTGCCGGTTGTCAATCAGCAAAATAAGAAAATAGGGTGTTGATGGTGCTCCCATCTCAAAAACAGCCTAGTTGTTTAAAATTTTAGATGAGGGCGAGCTGAAAACAAAAACTGACCCTTTCCCTTTCCCTCTCAAAGCACAAATCCATTCTGAAGCATGACATTATTTCAACTCTGCTTCATACAACAGCTTTTAGTTGGAGTTATTGTAGTCAGTAGTCTTCTTTTTATTGTTGCCTTTTTGTCATTTGGTTTGGGTTCTGCATGAAACGCAGTTTTGTTGGTAAAAGCTTTATTGTATCTACTAGTGGTAAAAACAAGAGCTTACATGAACTGTGGGAATGAATGCCTGGTAACATTTGTGACCAGTTTTATTACTTTTTACCTTCTCCATTAACATTTAGATGCAGTGATGACCTCATCAGGAACAAAATACAGATTCACGCATCTAAAATAGCCAAACCATGTGACACATACCACAACAAACACTTAGTAGAAGGAAACCTTATCATTGTCATTGTTAGTTTGACATTAAAAATCTCATTTTAGTTAAACAAACTGTAAATATTTACTTCCTTCTCTCCTTTTCTGCCTCTTGTAGACTCCCGGCCCTTGCCTGACGTAGCCATGACTGGCAAGTGCACACGGGAATGCGACGAGTACGGCCACTCAGACTCCTGCTGGATGCCTGTGCGCACGTCGCCGGAGCGACGGCCATCTAAGTCAACAACCAACCCCCAACAACCAAAGCTTTCCACTTTCATGACCGCCAATGGCGGCGGCAGCAGCAGCACCGAGCAGCCCGGCAGCCAAGAGACCCTCGCTATGGCCGCCATGGCCAACGGAGACCCCACCGCTGCTCACATGATGGGAGACCGCAATCGCAACCTGCTCAACAAGAAGATGGCCTCCTCCTCCTCTTCCTATGAGGCCTTCGGTTCACCTTCCTACGGCTCGCCGGGAGGCGGGGAGGAGGTGCTGGGCCATCCCACTGAGGAGATCCCCCTTGCACCTACTGGGGAGTACAAGCCCACATCTTGTGGTACTCTGACACGACGGGAGGTGTACCTGTGAGCTGGGAGGCTCCCACACAGCTTGTGTGCCACCACACGTGGCATTAAAAAACACTTCTAAGCATAGTTGTTTATCCATCACCATTACAGCTCTAGAAGATTTAAGCTACTCAAAGTAGGACTAAACTTTCTCCAAAGACTTTTACAACAACTCCTTAATGAAAAATCTGAGTGGACAAATAAACATTTTTTTATGTGCTAATCCCAGCTATGACTAGGATGAAATGAAGAGGAGGAGGAAGAACTTTGAGCAAGGCTATACTACTGGCAAGTCGGGCTCTTGGGACACAATCTGCTGCTTGACAGTCAATCTGTACAGTACTCAACTCATTTTACATATATAAAGCACATGCATGAGTCATCCCTGTTGTCATCGAAGGCCCCCCTCCCCTTAAGATGACACTGTACAAAACAGCCCTTTTTTTTCTCGATTTTTTGTTTTTTTTTATAGAATCAAAGCTGTACATCTCGACCTTTTTTGACTTTGCAGTGTGTCTGAATTTGCCTTTCTTAAAAAAAAAAATTCAGAACAGTGCAAGAGTGTGTCCAAGAGGCAGTGTGGCTAGAGACACAAACTGGTTTCTTGTGATTTATCAAACTGACCATGGATTCTGCCGTCTATGGCATTTATGCGTAAAGTTACAGATCGAAAAGTCAACTGCATACGTATCATGTAAAGATAGGAAGGACTAAGCTTTAAATACTCTGTCCTCTCTTTGATCTGGAGACTCTTGGATAGGAGTGGGAGCTAGAGGAATTTGTGCAACATCTGTTTAGCTGGACTGCAACCCCACTCGGAGCCTTTGATGAACTTGTAATGACTGATTCTAACCAACAATGTGCACACTTTTCAGAGGTGTCACCTAATGTACATAAACATTGGACCACGACAACAGTGTTGACTGCTATCATTCCTCTCTTACCTGAATCTCTCTTTGTCTTTGGTGACATCGAGACCAAAATCCTCCTGAGAAAAGCAAGATCTTTCACCGACAATTGCATTAACTGGAAAAGCGTGGTGGTGTTCAGTTTTTGGATCACCTGTGTAGAATGGTACAGTTGAAACCAAGTTGTAATATCTTGATATTTTGCTCAAACCAACACACACACACATGCAAAACGGACCTATTTCAATAAGGCCGGCGGCACTGCTATGACTGAAAAATTCTGGCTAAGCACAGTGTCTGGCATTAGGTTACAAGTACAGAGGTGAAGTTGGAATTTTATGTGTGTATGGGGAGTGTGTCTGTAAAAGTGCACTTTTGATAGGCTAATAAGGGAGTAAACATGGCAAAGTTGGTCCTTAAACAGCTGCAAGGACAACCTTTTACAGTTATTTCCTTTCCTTCCCTTTTCTTTTCTTTTTTTTTTAATTTATGTGTGTGCGTAGGACTGAGCAATAAATTCCATAATGTACAAGTGACTAACAAGCATCAGCTCCTATTTTACGCCCTCTCTCAAGCCTTCAAGGGGACACTGGTCAACACACTCCTGTCCAAGACTCCTTTAAGCACTCATAGTTGTCGCTTTGCGTAGCATGAATGTAAGAATCAGCTCAGTGGAGAACAATCACAAAGCGGCGACGTCCGAGTGAATGGATACCAGGAGGTGTTTGGATTATATGCTGAGAAATTTGGTGTCAAAGTGAAAAAAACAACAACTTTGCAAGCAGGATGAAGCGTCCCAACCCACTTCACACACACACACACAAAGAAAAATAGCTTTCTTAGAGGACTTTGCTTTAAGTACACATCATATGGAGAATTTCTTTTTTCTGTATCTTTTTTCTAAATGAAAGATTGAGCTTGAACGACAATGTGATGTCTCAACAAAACATCCATCACATCCTCAGAGCTGACGCTTTACACACAGACACATTAAAATGTTGAGATGTTGTGCCTCCCTGTCTACAGTGTTTTCTTTTTTTTATTTTAAGCTGCAGAGGCACAAAATCTCATGACTGTAATAAAGCTAAAGAATATCAGATGCAATGGAACTTTTTTTGTATGTTAGCAAAACCCCTTTGGTTTAACCGGAGGTGCTTTTTCTGCACTCCAGCAATCTATAGTCTGTAAGTACTACTCGTTGTTTGAAAGAAAGTGCTCCTATACTTATCAACTGTATACATGAATATTTACTTTTTACTGCACGTTTAATGGGAACTTACTTCACTTAATGAGAAGGAAGAGGAAAAAAATCTGTAAAACAAAACGTACAAAAAAATGTTATCCCTGTATACATGGAAATCCATCTTGTTGCTTGCATTTGTTATACCTAAAAAGACATTCATGTAGTACAACTTAGTACATCTGTCAATACCATATTGTTAATTTATTTGTATTTGTTTCTTTTTTTATGCATACCATATTTCATGATGGTCTCTTATATCAAAAACCCTTCAAAATGTTTCTTTTATATCAGCTTTATACCATTTGATTAGACAACTTTTTATCATCCTCGTACTTTGCTTTTTAATCTTACACGCTGATTAGTTACACTGTAACAGTCAAAACTGTGGAATTGATCATGACAATGTACTACATGTTTTTCCTTTTTTTTCTTTATCTGGTGCCACTTTGTATATTTAGAGTGCTTCTGACAAAAGAAAACAAAAAACAAACAAAAAAATACTAGAGTGAATGCAAATATGCAATTGTGCCTTTTTATACCAATTGGTATGATTAAATGTTGGTTTGGAACGGTGCATAAATTATTACGCTGACATGCTCACAAAACTAGATGGGGTGGCATTTAAGGACTGAAATACATTTGCATATCTTAGATAAAATCCCATGATGTCAAAGGCTTTTTTTTTACTCTTTTGGAGGACGGCCAGTCAAATGTCAGTGAGCCTGTAGGTTTAATACTCAAATGACTATTGTTCACTTGGGTTCAATTATCTTGTTGAAGTATCCATTCCTAGCTTAGTGCATTTACCAAATGAGTACAGGTACATTCAAAAGTTGCTTGTTGGTAGAAATAATAACGATATAAAGGTTTTTTTTTAGTCGTGTTCCGCTCATGTACATGTGTGACATCAAAGGTCAAGTACCCTTCTTTGTGCATGAAACAAGCTCTAGGACTGAATATAAAAGCTTTGAAAAATAGAGGACGGGAAAAAAGAAAAAAAAGAAGCTTGAAGACATTTGACTGCTCAGAGTTGAAGGAGCCTAGAGATAAAAATGCTAATGTGACGGTTTACTAGGAGGGATGGATACGGGAAAGTTGGGGGAGCTGCAAGGGAGAGCAGCTGATAGAGCACACACCTCAGGATGTGCCTTGCCACACAGCTCACACAAAGATCTACAGCGTATGCATGTCTGCAGATGATGAAACCCTGTCCTACAAATGAGCACAGTGCAGGGTTTGCTGTGATGTTGCAAGGTGATGCTTTGAATTTCTACATCAGATAAGGTGAAAACAGAGACTCTGTGAAGCGAGAAAGGGGAGAAATAAAAAGAAAGATTGCCATATCTGCAGTGCATCATTCCTGAGTGATGATAGACTCGGTGGCTTGTTAGTTTCTGATACACTGAGGCAATGGCCGCAGAAATCTGGGCAATAGCAGTGTGTTGGAATTCTCACACTTTGACAGAAACCTTGAGGTACACCTGCCAGAGGTGTGTGTTCAGTAGGCGCTCTCCTCTATCCAAAAAGCATTCACAGTGTTTAATGAAATCTGTAATATTAACCATTAATATTTGTCCTGCAACTTGGATGTTGATATAGAAATTGAGGAACAAATTTATTGTTTAATATGAGTCACTATGCACGCAGCTTAGCTGAACATGGCAACGTGTATTGAACGCAAGTCCACTTCTATTTATGAGATATTTTACATAATTTAATTTGCTTTTGTACAGGTTTGTGTAAATAAACTGCTTGTCATTTTTGTCTCTGCAGAAATTAAAATATAACATGGTAAAACAGAAAGAGTGTTTTTATTACGTCATTTTGTCTCAGTGTTTGTTCTTATTCTCATCCTTACTGCATTCCATGTGAGACCATTTCCTGATATGCTTTAAAGGCCATCGTCATGGTACTACCTTACTTCTACTTAAACAATTTTGTGCTTTGTTAAAATCAGTTATGATAATGCCCACTCATTTTACTGAAATCCAACATTTACAGGACAGCTCTTAACAAAAGCTCTTATTATATGAAAACACTATTCCAGCTACTTACATGCAGCATTAATCTTATTATGTTAACTAAACCATTAAATATCCTAGATTAAATATGCTAATCATATTCTAATATATGTATCTCCATTCTGCATTTAACCGTTTAATTTTTTTTATTAAAGCTGGAGTAGGAGGTAATTTTGTAATATCAGTTGGCACAAAAAAAAAAAAAAAAATCATAATAACATGTCAACTTATTGTAATTTAAGTGGTCTCCTTGATGTCTACACAATGTGGCCAATGATGAGACGGGTTATTTTTGACCAGATCATATATAGAAGTATACAGAGAAGTTTAGTCTCTATGAGAAATGATTGCTGAATGAGTACAACAGGATTCTTATGTCAAAGTTTGGGTTAGGGTCGGGTTGTCTCTCTTCAATAAGCACATTTGGACCCAACTGTTCAAAGGGCTATTGAAGAGTTTTGTGGATTAGACGTCTCCTTGATGGCCAACATATCTTCAGGAGTTTCTCATTGGCTGCATTTGCACTGAGGAAAAGGAAACTGAAGTGGCAAAATGACCACACAAGTTTATATGAAATTTCTAATTGAGATTTGGTAAACCTCATTCTAAACAGTTTCTCCAGTCCTCTGGGTTTTGTTTTGAGTTTTTAGAAGCTAATGCTAAGGAATGTTTGTTTCAAGGCTGACTTTTTACTGGTCTTCACATGGTTTTTAGTAATGAGGGACTACTGTGCTTAAGTGTTCAAGGAATTACCCTACACTTAGAATTCATGACTGTGGTATGTACATAAGCAAACGTGAATGGCTTCAAAAGTTATGAGAACTATGAAAATGCTCCTCAAGTCTAAAAACAACTAATGGTGACCTGTTTTTAGCTATGAAACTCAAACGTGCCATGTGCTTTTCTGGAGAGAGGGGCTTACAGCAGAGACAAAGGACAGAGGAGACAGCGATTCCTCGCGAGTGTAACCCTCCCGTAAGTGAAAGCCTCAGGAAACTGTCTGGCTTTCTGTGAAAACCCTAGCCACCTAGACAACCATCTTAACTGAGCCCATAGGTCTAAATGTGAGGAACACGAGGCAAAAGATGGGCAGAAGCAATGTATCCCCTTGGGACGACAATATTTATTACCAACATAAAATATAGCACAGTCCAAACCAGTATGGGAACCATGCCAGTGATTACAGCTAAAATAACAGGAAACAAAAAGGCAAGGGGAGGAAGGTATAGTTGGGTTCAGGCCTGACCCAGACTTTGTCCCACTAACACACACACACACAAATTAAAAACAAGTAGTAAAGAAAAGGCAGTAACTAAAGATAAAAACCTGCACTCCAGTGCACACAGGTTGATAAAATTATGATAGGCATGAGCAGAAAGGGTGACGGCCTGCACCACCCCACACTCAGTCCTGTCAGCTGCCACCACTGCGAGGCTTCCACCACAATCTACTGGTCTGGCAACTTAAACTAGAGTCCTGAGGGGAAGAACAAAAATACACAGAAAGTATTCATTAAAAATAAAACAAAGTGCAAGAAATACTAAAAAGATAAAAACAAATCAAAGCACTTAAAAAGATAATAAAAACCAAGCGGAACAAAACGGCAGTGGCGAGAAGGTTGGCGTCTATAAAAGAACAAAAAAAAAAAGAGTTAATTAAACTCAATGTATAAAATATGTAGCCAACATAATATTATTACGAGAGTACTCTGTTGGTAGTTCTTAATGAACTCCCAAAATGATGTTCAGGCTAGTCTCAGAAGATGTAATTCAGCTCTGGAAGAGAAGAGTGAGGAAAATGGAACAAGGTGTATGTGGTACCATGTTCATTTACAAAATAGGACAAACATACAATATGAAGTCACTGAAAAATTATTGTCATCAGCACAGTTAGATGCAATTGCAATATTCGATAACCTCTACATAATTAAGCATTTAATGTGCAGCTCTGCACATGCACAGATACGCAGAAAAACAGTTCACAATATGCCTCATTAATAGAGGGCCGCAACCCTGATGACAAACCCAACACTGAAGATTCAGGGGAAGTCCGAGTGTATTGGAGGGGAATGTACGTGAAACTGAAAAAGATTTGTTGGGCTGCACGCAAGTGAGTTGCGGAAAGAAAGCCAAATGGAAAAAATAGAATCCAGCTGCACAAAAGGAAAAGCTCTTATCAGCCCGACCAGAGCCGCGGAGGTTCAGTCCAATTCCAAGTTCTAATCCTCAGGCGGATTGCACAGGACTTTCGTCACACAGAGGCTTTTAACCTGTGTACCGAACCGGAAGTGCGTGATTTGCCGCTTCCTGCTGCGGAAGGGGGACCTTAAACTCTCCAGGTTACATTTGGTACTTACTGTTAATGTGTTAGAAAGCAGCTTTACAAAGAGCAAAAACAGAGCAACATTAGCCTTTATTTGAAGCTATGTCTATGTCCACTGTTCTTTTTGTGTCATCAGCACAATTTTAAACTCCTGTTTGGTCTTCACTACCTGTCATGTGTGGCGGGTGGTGGTGAGGACCCAAACGCAGGCAGTATCAGGCAGGAGGCAAAATGGTGCAGTTTGAACAAGATTTAATTCCTTAAACTCAGGACAGGGATCCACACACAACAGGGAGTAAACCAAATCAGGATCACAAACACCAACAAG
>JBAMHW010010383.1:0-11786 GCA_037177495.1 Rhadinocentrus ornatus | reverse complement strand
GGTAGTTGTCCTCCTTCTAGTCAGACAAAATAGACCAAAGTAAAACCAGTTTCTCGGCGTGATTTAATCACCAGAACTGCAGCATTGTAATGCAAAAATATCTCTCAGATAATAATTATTTTCTATCAATACGTCACCCACCTCCCAGGTCGCCGACAGTCCACTGCCCCTGCTTTTACTCCCTCTTTCTTTCCCTTCATCAGATGATCTCTAAGTCTGCAAGTCACAAAAATCGATTTCATACGATAACATTAGCTGTTAGCGGTAGCTAGGTACTAAATACATGGAGGGCACACTTGTAACTTATTGGTATAACAAAATAATAATTATGTATCATTCTGTTCCTCATCACCTAACGGGACACTCGAACTTCACATTTATGAATCTCCACGGCTTCCGTAGTCGTAATTATGCTCTTAAATGGTGAGGCTCCAGTAGAGCACTACTCGGTTGCTTATAATATATTAGTGCACCACTAGATGGGAGCAATTCTTACACACTGTGACTTTAAGTGCTTCCCTAAACTCATTTCTGGCACCAAGAAAGTTAGAACCTTGGTCGGAGTGTAGTTGTCAGATAGCTCCTCATAGGTTAATGAAGCATCTCAATGCATTGATGTATGAGTCTGTGGACCAATCCTTCAGCATTTTGATAAAGACAGCTCTAGAGTACAGAATCAGGCCATATCTTTTGCATTCTTTGCAGGCTTTCTTTACAATGCACGGGCTAAAACAGTCCATGCCACTATATATGAAAGGTGACCACCCCGAGCAGTCATCTTGTGAAGTGGCTTGAAGTTACTGGGAGCTCCCGGTGTGATGATGAGTCCCGCCTCCTCAACGAAAGAAATATCATACTGCCACCACACAAGGGAAGTCTTAGCAGATTTGGCCTTCTGCACATAATTTATAGTTATTAAGCTGTTTGTAGAAAGAATATATTTTAGCTTACTTTTTTATCTTGGTGTTGTTTAATTGTGTGGAGATACTGCCGGTTTCTCTTTTTTTCCCCCCTTTGCATGAAATGAGTGTACTGGGCCATCACTTGTGTAGAACAGACTGTTTGTGGACTTGAGAACTTGAGAATACACCAAATGATATAGTCTGTTGAGCTAAGGATCCACTCAACCATTCTAGGACCAGCCTTGGTGTGGGGTTGTGGGAGGTGTGCTGTGGTTGGAGCTCAGCCCCAAGTGGATGAATGATGGAAAAATCTTGAATTGGATGAGATAGTGACCATCTGTAAAGACACAGCTAGTCATTTAATGACTGGGAGTGAATACAGCTGTAGAAACACATCAAAGGACCTTATTGCCTCCTTCTGTGGTCAACATGAACCCCACTCCACGGGTCAGGCACCAAAGGCAGAGAGACAACAGTTTCCCAGGGGGGTGAGGGGGGTGTATCAAGAAGTGTCCTGGGGCCTCATTTATAAAGCCGGTGTAGGTACAAAACCAGCGAACGCCAAATATAGTCAACTTTTAGGATTTATAAAAACCAAAGTTGACGGGAAAATGTTCCTACCTCAATTGCAACTTTAACCCAGGCGTACGCAAAAAATCTGGGAAAACGGGAAACTGCGACACCAACGATACAGAATAAAATCAATGAAAGGATGAGGTGGACAGTCTGCTGCCAACATTTGCCAGCCAGTAAAAGAAAATACAAAAGTGGCCTAAGCTTTGGTCATTTATTCTGAGACCTAGCAGAGTGGGACAGACTGGAGCGTCTAGATGTATCTGTACATATTTATTTTATACATTAAAACAAAAGACTACATTACCAGCATCATTACTGTCATTAGCAGACGCTTTTCTCCAAAACGATTTACTATGGGTTGTAGCGTCTAGCCTAAGGCCCCAGTTGGAAGGTGTTACTGTTTACCTCTGTGCGATTTGAACTTCGGTCTCCCGCATGGCAGACGGATGCTCTACCGACTGATATATCCAGCCACACATTCTGATGCCTCTGGGGTGTCCTGACTTCTGACACTCAGTGACAGCATCTGCTGCCACCTGCTGCCAGTATTCTGCCTTTCTGACATAAGTAATGCCCACGCCATGCCCACCATTTAAACATTTTTGGTCAATCAGGATCTCAGTCTCACACCCTAAAAAATTCCACTTCTTCCCTCTTTTTCCCTCCCAAGCCATCATGGAAATGATGTGATGAATATGTATTACAGGTGTCCACCTGACAATTTATAGCCACCATGTAAACATGGGAAGGAATTCCCTCACGTGCGCCCGCATTAGAGTTGATTCTGATTTATTAACAGAAACAGGTGTGGAACGTGTACGCACACTCTTTTATAAGTCTGAAAGTTGAATTGCGCAGCATTACCTTTTTGCGCCGCAGACGCCAGCTGTAGTTGGCTTTGTTACACACAGTTTGATGCACGAGGCCCCTGGACTGGAAGCCAGTTCACCATTATCTGGCAACTTGTGTGTTCAAACTGTTATTGAGAAACAACTTTCCCTCCTATTTATGATATAGTGATACAGGTTTACAATAAATCCGAATTAAGGGTCCATGCAGAAGAAACCATCACGGCAGATGACAAATAATTTTGTGGAGGAGGCAATCCACATCGCTTTGTCTGCCTATTACCGGCTGATGTCATTAGCGCACTCTCATCCAGGGAGGGTATTCATATAAAAGAAGAAAAAGAAAATGTATAAGTAAATAGAATAAAAGTATACACATAGGTTTTCACGCAAACATCATAGTCTTAACTAAAAATATCATTCTGCAACGCAGGATCTTCATCTGGATTGTATGAAGCATTTTGTGGAAAAAACACATACTGGTCCACTGTGTTTCTGACAGAGTAATCATCACTCTGAAACATGGCAAAATGCAGGTTACAAATACACACAACAACAGTAGGATCATCATCACCGGTTTTAAGTTGTCTTAAGTTGTTTCTGGTACCAATCACCCAACATTTGCCAGGCCCACAAATCCCGTCCAGTACTGGTGGGGTGATCACGTGCCTTTTGCTTAGCCAGCAATTCTCCTAATTGGTCATGTAATGTAGTCATGTTGTTAGTCTCATCAGGTACATAAGTATAACAATGATCTCCAATTACAGTACAGACACCTCCCTGCTGTGTTAATAGGTAGTCCAGAGCCATCCTGTTCTGAAGTGACACCAGTCTTAAGGCCTTCAATTCTTGGGTCAGTAATGCAAATCCATTATCCACAGAGGCTGTAAGATTTTCCAGATCTTTAATTAAAGCATTAATCTATTGGGATAATCCAACTGTGCCATAGTGTGGAATTAAGCCTCAAGAAACATTTCGCCCCTGCTGATTCCTTGTTCCAGATTCCTTCTCAATCTGTGTGCTGCCGGGGTGAAAGTCAAATCAGTGTAAATACAAACAGCTGGTTCAGGAAACGCCAGATAACACTAGGGTTAGGGTAAAAAACTTTACATGTTTTAATCTCATCATTCCCACCTTGTCACCAGCGACCTGGTTGACATTTTGTTCGACAAACTCTAAAACTTCTCCAATAACACTTTTGTCAATATAGGCATGCTATACCTTGTTAGTTTTTTACAGTACTCCTAAACACCAAAAAACAGTCAGTAAAAGAAACACTATGGCTAGCACAAAGCTAACGGGACTCCCTACTTGTTTCGTGGTAATGTCTCCATATATTTTTTTTATTAGTAGTAGTAGTATCATTATAATCATTACTATTACTTTTGCTATTGTTGTTATTGTTATTGTTATTATTTTTATTTTTATTTTTATTATTATTATTATTATTATTATTATTATTATTATTATTATTATTATTATTATTATTATTATTATTATTAGCATATACCGTTGCTGCTACAATCATATATTGTTATTATCATCACTTTTACTATTATTATATTATCATCTCACAAGTGCCCTTAAGTGTGTCTATTGTTTTTTTCTATATTCCATCCATCCATCATTCCATTGTATTACTTTTCCACAGACAGGTCTAGTATTAAAACACAAAAATATTCAAAGTTATACCTTGATAGAAAGCTTAGATTCTCTGTATTCAAGACACATAATTTATTTTACAGTACTCCTAAACACCAAAACACAGTTGGTAAAAAAAAACAAAAAAGAAAAAAACGCTATGGCTAGCAACACAGCTAACAGCTTCCTACCTATTTCCTGGTAATGTTGTCACATTATCCTCTAGTCCATGATCAACTGTATGATTTTTCTGCAGAAGGGTCCAGTGTTAAAAAATATCAAAAATAGTTTGCCACAAAAGTATTTCAACCTATGTATTTTCCCAGCAAATTTCTTATAAATGTCTGTCTGCAAACTCTTTCTTCATATATAAAATCAAATTTGCTGTTCAACAGCGATTTCACCTTTCTGTGAACCCAGTGTTGTTGGATACATTTGTTTCCCTCACCTTTCGGACCAAAAAAAAGAAACGTGTCCCTACTGTTTTTTGTGGCGTTTTCATCCCAGGACATCTGGAGATACATAACAAGTGCTCCCTGCTTGACTAGCCATGTGACCTGAAAAAGTCTGTGATGACAGGCTGTCATTCATGTCAATCACAAGTGCAGACAATCACTGGGCGGTAAGGCAAACACTTCCAGCGGATTCTTCTTTGTTGGTGTTTGGCAGCTTTTTCTTCTGGTCGGCGGACCAGGGATCAAAAATAGGAATCAAAATTAAAAAATGTGAACGATTCTGGGAGAATTGGAAATTAAGTCCCGGTTCCAATCGATGCTTGATGCCCAACTCTAGATGACACCTACCGCACCAGTTTAGGGGCAAATAAAAATAACTCCTTTTCCCACAGACTCAAACCGTATTGATAGGACAAGTGTATCCCTTCCCGGAAGGTGCCAAAAGGGTTATATTGTTCCTGGAACCATTTAGCTTCATTTTGAATAAGTCAACAACCCGTAGAAAAGGGTTGGCAGGGGGCCTAGTGGGTGGTGATATCCATGGGCTAACCCTCATCCCCCTGCATGGAATTCCCTGCTCATCACATGCTCCTGGAACAGCGATGGCACATTTCACAGATTTTCACAGATTTTCAACACACATAGGAGCTTCTCTCTCCTGCCTTCCTGACATGACTCCATTTGAGATGGTCCTGTTCGTCGCACTGGAAAAGGATATTGGCTACCAGTTGGCATATTTAGACATATCAGTCATCCACGTCAAATATTTAACACACCCTGTCACATTAGCAATAGTAGGTGTATGTCCCGGTGTTAGTGTACAGACAATGTTTCCTCTACACTTACAGGTGTAGGTCTCAATATTAAACTAATAGGTGTTGCATGTGGCAAATTGAACACACAAAACAGCTGTTGCTTGTAACCTCTCTGCCTATTTTGTGTGCTGCAAACCACAGATTATCATGTTCATCATGATCAATCTCACATCTACACCTTTATCCCAGACACCTCACTCAACCACACATCCCTTAAGTATATTCCTAAAATCATTATTAGCATTACAATAATACAAGTACATGACTCATATTGTTGGAATATTTCTATCTGAGTCTGCAACGGCATTCTCCCTTAGTTGTTGGTGTCATGTCAATGGTGTCCTTGTCTTCTTTGCCAGCTAGTCCTCCCCTAAATTACCCACCGAGCTGATGATTTCTTCTGCTGACGTTGGGACGAAAGGCACTATTGGTTCCAAACCCCTTTGAAGTCAGGCTGGCCCTAGTGGGTCTGGAGACTAACTGGTACTTTCTTGCAGTGGGTAAGATGAACCCACGCCAAACTTTCAGCCATCTTTACTCCAGTGGGTGTCATTAGGAGCACCTGACACGGACCGTCCCAAACGTGGAGAATGCCAATGCTTCTTTTTGATGACTCTAATTAGGACCCAGTCTCCTGGTCTCAGGATCAGCTCAGTCTGCTTTTCTCCTGAAGAATGATATTAGCAGAAAGAACCACTTTCGCAGTTAAGATGGCGTGGCATAGTGGGAAGAGTGGTCGTCTTGTAGCCTGAGGGTTGCCTCATTTAATCCTCGGCCTGTCAAGCTTATTCCAAGGTGTCCTTGAGCAAAACACTGAACCCCAAATTGCTCCCAATGGGTTATGGCTAGCACCTTGCATGGCAGCTTCTCCCATCAGTGTGTGAATGTGATGTATCATTCCAGGTACAGTAAAGTGCTATATAAATACAGAGCATATAATCGGCAAGAGTTAATTCCTCTGTTGGCTGATATTGCATCAGCTGCTGTAATCTGTATCGTCTGCCATGAATTATTTTAAAAGGAGTGAGACCTGTTTTATTAGGGGTCAGTCTCATGTGTAAAGGCAGTCTGTTTCTGCGTCACCGTTGTGGGCTCGGCATAGCTACCCAGAGGCTCGAGGCACACCTCTTCCAGACCTGACGTGCACCCCTGCTACACAGACTTTTACGCAGAGGTACTCCCTTACGATTGGTCAGTTTGGGATCACGTATTGCCGGATATCTGGACCTTCTTGCTTGTGTGGTTACCACAGTTTTTAATATTTTTTAATATTAACCAGTGGATCAAGTTGATGAGAGGCTGGTCGAATTATCTCTTCGCTTTCTTCCACAAATTCATAAAGACACTGAACCATGCTGGACTCCATTGTTGTTTCAAAACAGAAAACACCTACCGAACTGAAGTTAACCATCAAAAGAACTGCGACCTGGTGATTTTACCGGCCAATACCATCCATGCCGCCACCTTCAGATTAGGAGGAGAAACTGCAACATGACACCAAAATGATGGCACCCCCTTCGCTCGAGTGCGAAAGCAAACTCACCAGCGTCTGCTACGCCGTAGCCAGCTGCACGCAGACATAAAGCAAGCATAAATCCGCAGCCCACCAGAGGAATACAGTATAGCCATATTTGTTTCTGCCATGACCTTTTTTAGTTTTTTTTTTTTTTTTGTAATTATACCACTATGCTTTTCTACTAATCCAGTTGGTTGAGGGTGGTAAGCACATCGCCTCTTTTAGCCAATTTGTAAAAAATTTTGCCATATCTGTAATAATTTGGTTCACAAAATGTGTTCCATTCTCACTACAGATTTTTTGTAGAATGCCTAATCGTGGAATTATTTCTTTTACAAATGCCTTAGCAACAGTCAGTGCGTCGGGATGGGTGCAAGGAAACATCTCAATCCATTTTGAAAAAGCATCTATGATAATCAAACAATATTTCTTCCCTTCACATTTGTTAAACTCAATCAAATCCATAGAAATTGCAGGAAAAAATCCTAGGTCTCAGAAATTTCTTTTGTTAAAATCCTTGTCTATTGTGGTTCAAACTGATCCTACACATGTTGCAAAATTGTTTTTCCCAAATATTTAATCCATATTAAGTAAATACTTGTTCTATTAAACTCATCATTCCTCCTGTTGACACGTCTGGCCATGTGTCACATTTGCTGCATCTCAGTAAAGAGTTCTAAGTAATATACAGTTGGTTTCTCTTTTTACTATACTCTATCTACTTATAGATTTTCTCTACTTATGATAAAGTTGCTTCTTAAGCCATTTATCTTTCTCCTGCCAAGGAAAGGGTGTTGCAAGTCAGACAAGACTGTGTGGTCTATTTCTTGTAATGAGTGCACTTCTGCTATCTCTCTAGTTTATAATTAATCTGGAATGCGCTCTAAAACTAATTGTCTAATTGTTCTCCAATAAGCATTACCTTCTGCTGTAGATCCTCACTCCCTCCTCTGTGATGGCCTGTAATAAGCAGAGCACTTTGGCTATAAAATGCACACTGCTGGTTTTCCCAGTTGTCTACTGTTACAGCAATCAGCAAACTGACCACTATTTTCCCAACTTGTGCATTATTTTTCTAGCTAATGGCACATACAATGAAGTAAATGACATTAATTTTACTTCCTGTTTATGTGGAACAGTGCAGGAAACTGCACACTGTCCTTGAGTATCCAAATAAAAAAATTTTTATACCATCAATTGTACTGGACCAGAACCATGAACTTGTTTGCATAATCTTCATCTGGTTTCAGTGTTAAAAAAAAAAATGTGCACTGCAGATGGTCAGCTCTATCTGTAAGCTGGGGCAGGAATTGTACATCATCAGCAATCTTTTTCAACTCTGTCACTACAGATCTAGGACCATTACAAATTAGGTCCAAAGAATAATGTTATTGTGGTTTACCGGTCCCTTCCAGCACATTTTGGTCTGCACATCTGTATACACCTATTTGAAATACACATCTCAAATCTCTACCTAGCAGATTTACTGGACAAGAGGATGCAATTATCAGAGGATGCTCTTGTGTCTCATCTGTTTCCAAATCAGGACATTTTCAAATGCTCAGAAAACCAACTTGTTGTTTGTCTATTAGCAGATTTTACCGTTAATTTTCTGTGAGTCTTTGTGATTGGTTTATTCACATCCTGTGGTCTCAACACCGAACCTGTTGCCCATGAATCCCATTTTCACCACATTTCTTCAGCAATTCATCCAAATTTCTCACATCCACTTACATTCAGTTTCCCATAAAACTTTCTCCTCCATTTTCTCATCCACTTCACACCTGTAGAATCCCTTCAAACATATCTTCACATCTCCTTCCAACTCCAAAGAACTGCCTTGTCCCATGGTGACAAGGACTTTTATCGAGGTTCCCTGAACCCCCCTCAAATACTCCCAGATAACTATGCGTGTCCCAGACACACCAAAATCCCTACGCAGATCCTTTTCTCTAGAGATTCACAAATTCAGCTTCTCACCGTATCTGAAGTCGTGGTTTTGACTAGTTGGCTCCCATCACTCTCCAAAGGTTGGTGGGTCCTGGCCCCTTTTAACACAAGTCAATTCAGACTGGGGTTGTTTTCAGTAAGGAGGTCCCTGACAGCCCCCATGCACAGTTCAGGCGCTTTCCTTCATTGCAGAGATATCTAGAAGATCTGGCTCGAAGGACCAACTTGTTAGAAAAATTCTCAATGAATGATGGACACTCAGATCGATGAGAAGGCAGAGCTGTTTGTCCTGTAAAAACAGTTCTGGTCAAAATCATTAAATGACATTGAGTGTCTTGACACATGGTCAATATCTCATCAATACAGTCAATACAAGCTTTTTTCATCAATGAAAGAACTTTTTACTTTACTTTTTATTTTACATTTATTGTAATAAAATGGACTTCTTGAATGAAACTGCTGTTTGGACTGCAGTGGTGTGATTGCTCCTACCAAACCACGGACTTACAGCAGGTAGGTTTAGTCCGGGTTGTCCGGGTGGCATTGTCAGATAGGTTTACATATTTAGTGTCTTATGCTGGGCTTGCACCAAACGATTTTTACAGTCGCAGACTAAAAAACGGAAGTCTTTAGGAAATCTTGGAAGTCTTACTGGAAACAGCGCGCTCCCGTCATCTCGATCAATAAAGGTTTAAGGTGGGAATCTGCGCTGTTTTATGTCAGTCTTTCCCTAGCCTTGGGTCTGCGACAATATCAAACGTGTTTGATATTAAGGCATGTCGTAGTGACATAACACAATCAACAGATAAGCTCTGACAAAAGCAGAAACAGGAATCCTGACAGTCAGAACAACTGCAAGAATGGAAAAAAAAAGATGTAAACGTTTGAAACGTCAAAGGTGAACCGTCCAGAAAGTGGAGTGGATGGTTCTTACAGGCAAAATAATTAGGAATTTTATAGTAAAAATTATTTTAAATGTTCTCATTTGTTGCAAGGGATAAAACGAAGCTTTCCTATGAACAATCTGTCCTCTACATCAACAATGCCTTTGTCAAGCTTTTATCCTTTCAAAATAAGAGTTATGTGACAGAATAACTTCGGTGCACTGTGTAGCTCTTTACAACTTCCTGGTTCCTTAACCAATCATTTGCGACTCCCCAAGGTTGAAACAATGCGCATTTGGTATTTTATGTTGGCAAAAGGGCCTGCAGTAATGACTTTTTGGCCAAGTGAAAAGTGTGTTTGTCCTTATAAACTTATGAAATTACTATCTAATTAATTTATCAAATGGGATTAATGCCGCGTTTCCATTGAGCGTTTTGGTTCGGGTCGGTACAGTCCAGTACGGTATTGAATGGTCCAGCCAATTGTGGTAAGCGTTTCCACTGCAAGTCAGACCGCCACTGGGTGGCAGTGTGCCTAGTGTGGCATCATACTAGTGCGACGACAGCAAACATGATGCTACTGAACAAACAACAATAAAGGCCATTCTGCAGCTTGTTTTTGTTCTGCTTAGCTTGTGGTTCTTTGTACAAACATCACAAGCCACATTGTGCGAGAGAAGGCTGCGGGCAGCAAAGAGAAACACAGCCGAAAAGAAAACTTCTGGCTTGGGTTTTGAGGTGGAACAAGAGCAACGCCTTTGTGCGACAAAGACAGAGGCCCCACAGGGTAAGCAACTTCATGCCATGTTATCATGTTTGTCATATAGTTGCACTCATATGTTTACTAACTTGTGCAAAATAACCTCTGTACCTCAAAAAACATTTCATGGGTAACTCAAATATGAACTGCACTGTAATGAAAAGGAGTTTCAAGGAGTGTCCCAGGACATGTTCTCCAACTCCTCCGTTTTCAATGCTGCAGTCTTTTGTTTACTTCTTGTGTTTATGAAAACATAACATAAAAATAAGTCACTTTAAAAAAAAGAAACAATATAAGATGGAAAGTATATATGTGATTTAACAAGATACAGGTCTATGTTAAATCGCACATTTCCTTATTAATGTTGCCCTCCTTTATACATGCCTCTTATTTGTAAGGAATATTATTTTGTATTATATTTGACTTTATAGTGTATTAAGTTGTGCTTCTTTTTCCTTTTTTTTTTCTTTCGATGCTTCTTCTGTTGTTAAAGCAGTGCCTATCAGGCATTTGGGCCAATGAGTGGTGGGATGTAACAGTCCCGAGGTTCACACACATGCGGTGGGTCCGCAACTTCCAAATGTCTGAGGAAACCTTTTCATACCTTTGTGCATGGCTACGTCCACCGATGGAGAAGCAAAACACCAACTTCAGAACCTGTTTGCCCCTGAGGAAAAGAGTTGCCATTGCACTGTGGAAGCTGGTGACCAACAGTGAATACAGAAGAATCAGTCAGTAAAGTGTCAGTAAATCATCAGTGTGTCAGTGTGTGCAGGACTTCTGTAAGGCTGCCTGCACATTTTTAGTTCCTGAAATGAGTTGTTTTCCGGACAGGGAAAAGCTTGAAGACATGGCTGAATATTTTGAGAACAAGTGGGGTCTTCCACAGTGTGTTTGTACTATTGATGGCTTATACATACCTATAATAGCACCACAAGACTACCACACCGACTACTTCAACAGAAAAGGCTGGCATTCCATCATCCTCCAGGGAGTTGTTGATGGAAAAGGACTATTCTGGAGTGTGAATGCAGGAATGCCTGGGAGTTTGCATGATGCTCGTATTCTGCGATTGTCCACACTGTGGGACTTGGTGGGGCAAGGAGGCCTGTACCCTGCTTGCACAAAGAATATTGGGGTGGTGGATGTTGGCTACTATGTGTTCGTGGACTCAGCATACCCTTTACAGAACTGGCTTCTGAAACCATTTCCAGACAATTGTCAGGTCGTAGTTGAAAATACATTTGGGAGACTTAAGGGTTGGTGGCGATGTCTTTTAAAGAGGAATGATAGCGACATTGAACTTGTCAAATCCATGGTGCTTACTTGCTGTGCTCTTCACAATCTTTGTGAAAGTCATGAAGAAGACTACCAGCAGGATTTGGATATGTCTGCAGAAGAGCCAGTACTTCTAATAGCTCAGGATGCTGAAGAAGAGG
>JBAMHW010010382.1:0-11802 GCA_037177495.1 Rhadinocentrus ornatus | reverse complement strand
CTCCATGGGTTAATAAATTTGATTTCCATTGATAATTTTTGTGTGATTTTGTTGTCAGCACATTTAACTATGTAAAGTGTTTAATAAGAATAGTTCATTCATTCAGATCTAGGATGTTATTTTAGTGTTCCCTTTATTTTTTGGAGCAGTGTATTAGATGTTTAATGAAAAATTAAAATGATCTAATTTTTCTCAATTTCTTCTACTTCAGTTTATGTGGTTTTGATATTATTTGTCAAATTTCCATATAGGTTTTTATTTTATGTTTCATTTCTTTTTTAAATAAATAATTTATTCAATTAAACCAAATAAACAAAAATCAATTCAAAAGTTTATATTCAACACTGTAAAAGTACTTTTGCGAGAATGATACTGAAGAATTTCTTGTACCACAGTGAAAATAAAGTAAACTTTGCTTGTGTTTTTCTTTCTTTCTTTTTTCTTTTTTTCTTTTACAAGTATTTTGTTCAAGAACAAATTCTGTTTGTTCTTGGCATCAAGGTGCTTCGTCTGCGGCTGATAATTTCACCAACTTTTGAAAAAAATCCTCTCAAAGGGGGCTGAAAATGCTGGTGTGGGGGGGTTCTGCATAGCCACTCCATAAAGATGTGGTTTGTGGGGAAGCCAATAAATTAATGAGTTCTCTGTCCTGGGGACAAATTAGTCCTTTAAATATCTGGAAAAACAAAGGAAAAATATGTGTGAGATCATTATCATGTTAGCACAAGATGAATTAAAATTCATCTGGGAATGAGATGTACCCTCTGTATAAGATAATGTTCTAGTCTTCCCATTTTCCCTAAATTTCTGACAGCTTTACTTTGCTGTGGTGCCAGACTTAAAATGTGCCACAATTTTCTGTGCCCTGGCAAGAATTTAATCACGGTCTGATGTTTTCGAGATAGACTTCTTTACTACCAGAAACATGTGTAAACCAGCGGATGTTGAGTACATTGAGGAGACTATTAAAGATAAATGCATGTACAAGTTTTTCTAAATCCTGCAGAGTCATCAGTCCTTTAATCCTTGATATGTTATTTAATTGATATTAGGCTGAATTCACAACTGTCTTAATATAACTGCAAAAATTTATATCTTAATCCATGACGACTCCCACATTTCTGGCTTGGTTGTTGGTTTTGAATTTAGCTGTGTGAAGCTGAGTACAGACTTTTAATCTTTCTTCCTTTGCTCCCAAAACTAGTCTCCTGGTGAGATGGTAATGTAGATTTGTGGGTCATCAGCATTTGTGCAACTGTGGTAACATATTTTGTTGTTTTTCATAATTTGAGCGAGTGGCAGCATGTAGATGTTGAACAGCAGTAGCCCCAGGATGGAGCCTTGTGGAACTCCACAGGTTATTTTAGTTCACTCAGACACTTTATTGTTACCTAAAGACACAAAGTGTCTTGGAGATGGATTCCCTACCGACTGAGATATACAGCCACAAAATCTGATGCCTCTGGTGTGTCTTGCCTTCTGACACTGTAATGACAGCATCTGCCACCTGCTGTCACTATTCTGCCTTTTTGACATTGTTGATGCCCACACCGTGCCCTGCAAATAAAACCTTCTTTGCATTGGGGGGCGGCATGGCTCAGTGGGTAGAGGGTTGACAAGATTGTCTTGTAGCCCGAGGGTTGCCAGTTCTCGCCTCGAGAGCTCATGTCCAGGTGTCCCTGAGCAAGACACCGAAACCCTGATTGCCCCTGATGGGTCGTGGTGAGCCCTGTGAATGGGTGAATGCGATATATATTCTAAAGCACTTTGGGTAAAGGCGTTAAATAAATACAGACTACTTACCATTTGTCACCGTGGTTCATCAGGATCTCAGTCTCACATGCCAAAAAATTCCACTTGTTTCTCTTTTTCCCTCCCGAGCTATCATGGAAATGATGTGATGAATATGTATTACCTGCGTCCACCTGACCATTTATAGCTACAATGTGGGCGTGGGAAGGCGTTCCCTGGCATGCACCCACTTTAAAGTTGATTCTGATTTATAAACAGAAATGGGCGTAGGACGTACGTGTGCCAGCGTTTATAAATCTGAAAGTAGAAGTGCGCAGCATTTTCTTTTTGCACCGCAGACACCACCTGTAGTATGCTTTCCTACGCACAGTTTGATAAATGAGACCCCTGGTCTCAACCATCACCCTCCAATAGGCTCCACTCTGAAAGGAGGAAGAGGAGTCTGGTTAGGCTTCTGTCTCCATTTAATCCCTTCTCCTCCACATTTCACTATTCTTAACCAGTTTCATCAAATATGAGGGAAATAAATGAAATGTCTGAGCTCCTTGTGTCTGATAAGCCTTTCAACCCCAGCCTCTAAAAGACCAAACACCACTCTGACCTGCTTCTAATTTATTATGAGACTTCTCAGTGAGGACATGATGGAGGATGAAAAGATTGGTCCTGACAGGAGGAAAAACTAGTTAGGTGAGGTAGAAAAGGACAGACAGGTTATGTGTGATCAGTTTCCAGATAAAAACAAGACTGATGTAGAAAAATCTGACCCTTCAGATTTAGATTAAATGAAGTCCTGGTCCAGTTCTTTGCAAACCTGTTAATGAGTCCTTCATCTCAGCCTGGTAGGTTAAAGTGTGGAACCATGCAGGACGGGGTCCTGAGGACCAGGATGGAGAAACACTGCTGGAAAATATCTCAGTGGTGCAAGTGAGGCTGTTAAAGAGGAGGAAGGTTGATGTTGCTCCTCCTACCTGCCCTCCCTCCATCACAGGTAGGAATGTGACTCATTCCAGGAAGCAGCTCACCTGTGTATTAATGGAGATTCTTCTTCTTCTTCTCTGAACAAACTGTAAGTCTGAACTTTTCTCTTTGTTTCTGGAATGTTTGGAGAACGTGTTCACTTCTGATTTCAGCTCCGACTTTGATATCTGCTGTTTTAAGACAAATCTGCATGATGATCAGATAATTGATCCTGGAATGAAAGCATTGTCTGCACCAGATATTGTGTGATGAAATCTTGATCTCATAGTTAAACAAAGGACTATTGTAGGGAGAGGGTAAGGAAAAAAAAGCCTCTAGCACTACATGACAGCACCTGGGTCCAACTGGAGTCACCTTAGTCTGACTACCACTTAATTATGATGTTCCATGTTTGATTTCTGGCTTGTGTTGTTCTGACTCTCAGATGTAAGTCGCTTTGGAGAAAAGTATCTGCTAAAGACTATAGAATAGAATAGAATAAAAAATAATAGAATAGAATAGAATAGAATAGAATAGAAAAGAAAAGAAAAGAATAGAATAGAATATTAAAGTGGGACCCATCAGCTTCCTGCTGCTTCCAGTGAAACATGGATCCTTGGATCTAACTGGTTTAGTAGATAATGAGGCAGGACAACTTGAACTTTGAGCCTCTCTTTATGTTTCCAGTAACAGGAGTCAGAGAAGTTTTACAAGTTTCATGTTGCAACATCATTTCCTTCATCAGAGTTCACCTTCATGTTGTTTCAGAAACATCAGTCTTTTCTGTTTCATAGCTTCTTAAAAACCTCCTTCCATCTCACAAGCAGCCAGCAAGGCCTCCACCTCCACTATGTTTTACATCTACTTAACTTAGAGCTGCCAGAACAAGTCCATTAATCTGTGGATCAGTAGGAATAAATTCATCTTTAGCTCATTTTATTTACTAGAAAAAGCTGAATATTTTACACTAGTTCACACATGACAGTAAACTAAATATCTGAAACATTTTCAGCTAAATAAGGTCCAGCACCAGGAGAAGGTAACAGGCCGAGCAGCTGCTGGTTGTCATGGATACGTGGCTCCTGTCTATCAATGAACTTTGACTTGCTTATAAGAAGATGAACCCTGGTTTAATCATTCATTATTTGGCTTTTTGTTGTACTCTCCTCTACTAAAGAAAAAAACCTTCATGCCGACACGTAACTCTCATGTTCTGTTACAATCTTTTAAATTTCTAGTTTGAACTGCAATAAAATGATGAAAGATTAATATTTGTTATTTATTAAATTTTCATTTATATCATGATGAATGCATCAGCATTTGACCAAACACCACTAACAGCATTTTGGAAAAACACATTATAATATTGTAAAAACTAATTAGACCTGTATCAGTATCAAAAACAGCAACTGGCCCATCTGATAGACACATGACAGATTTAGTTGTATTATAACTTTTTTTAAATAATGTTACATTGAAAACAAAAACCTGTAAAAACCAGATGTGTAGGGTGAACTAAAAACTGCGCTTAAATCATAACAGATTAACCCCTCGGTGTCTGTTATCGTACATTCACAGCAAATCTCTTCTGGCCTTTATTTTATTTCTTTATTTACTTTTATTCATTCATTGTTTTTATGCTGTTTTTATATGTTTTATGTAGTAATTGCTATCAAAGTATGTAATATTACAATAATAATACAGTAATTTAATAGTATTTATTTAGTTTCAGTTTTTTTCTTTGTGTTATATTTTCCTTTATTTATGGTGTTTTTATGTAATTGTAAATAAATTTAGATGTTATAGAGTTAATATTTAGTCACTTTTTCATGAAGGGGTTCTCTAAAAAATGTTTTTATGATTTAATTTATGAAAATAACTTTGAACTTTTATCAGACTGAGTTTAATTCAGCTGCAGACGATGCCTCTGGAGGCAGAGGAGGAGAGTCGCTGCAGTGGTTGCTAGGTAACTTTCTTTCCTAGCCTTTTTTTCTGAAAAAGTTAAAACAGTGAGAAGCTCTATGTCCTCATCAGCTTTGTTACTGTCTGTTCCAAGTCCAGCTCTGCCTGTAACCATAGATAACATTTCACCTGTTTGTTTAGCCGAGCTGGTCACATTAGTTGGCTCAATGAAGGCATTTTCTTGTTCTCTTGATGTTCTACCTACCATAGGGCCTGATCCCACATAGGTGCTCGATATTGTGACAATATCGAGCACCTATTTGGGATTGCTGGTAAAGTCTGCCTGGCCGAGCATGCTCAGAGAAGTAGTGTCCAATTTACCGTTCAGGTGACATTCACTGGCGGACGCTAACTTTGACAAGTGAACATTTAAGTAAAAAAAAAATCAACAAATTTGTGATCAGGAATTCCCAAACATCAAGTGAGCCCCACGTTTCTACAAGTGCAACGTCCAGTTGTACCAGTGCTCCCAGCTGTGCCCAGTCAAGTTGCAGAAATATCGAAAACAAAAACAACCTACGCAGCAATGATGGTAAAAAGAAGGGAAGGACGTATCAAGTATTTTGTGAAGTTTGCACAACAGCTGAAAATATTAATGCCCCGCTTCCTTCAATAACACACAATCAAGAAGTTTTAGAAGCTTTTGTACAAGACGGCTGTTCATGATGGGCTAGAGCACTTGAACGTTTCAAATTCCATGAAAAGACAATCTGCATCGAGCCAATGCTGGAGTTGTAAATGTTGTGGCTGACATTTCTGCTGGTAAACAAAATCAGATGTCAGATGCCAGGACAGCTTTGTTGGTTATTTTATCGTCTATCCACTATCTAGGATGTCAGGATTTGGCTCGAGGAAAAACAGAGCAAGTCCAACTTGCTCCAGCTGCTTAAACTGAGGTCCAGGGATATTCCACAGCTCCTGTCATGGCTGGCTCGTAAGGAGAATAAATGGTGCTGAGAACGATCATTGAAGAGATAAGACCAACTGAAGTTTTTTGGTGATTATGGATGAAACTGCTGATCTAACAGTGACCAAGCAGGTGTCCATCTGCCTCCGTTTAGTTCCAGAAAGTCTGGTGCCAGAGGAAATGTTTGTCGGCTTTTATGAAATGTCTCATACAACAGCAGATGCACTTTTTAAGCTGTTAAAAGACTTTTTATTGAGATTTTCACTGACGATCCATAAATGCAGAGGACAGTGTTATGATGGTGCATCAAATGTGTCTGGCATTAGGACAGAGCTGCAGGCTCGTGTGCAGGAGCAGGAGCCTCGGGCGCAGAACGTTCACTGCACTGCACACGTCATGAATTTAGTTGTACATGACGTTGCCAAGAAAAGTTCCTCCATGTCGCAACTTTATGACAGTTGTTGGTGAAGTGATCACCCTCATCTGACAGTCTCCAAAGTGACTCGCCTGGTTTCAAGAGTTTTAAAGCAAAGATGCACCGACTTTAAGACCTCTGTGCCCGACGCGCTGGACCGTGACAATGGCCTCCTTACAATCCATAGCTTTAAACTACAATGCGCTACTGGAATATCTGGAGACTTAAGTTTAAACAACAAAGGGGATGTGGGAGGTAAAGCCAGCGGCATTCTTGTGCACCTGCAGAAATTTTGCACTTTTTTTCACTTTGAAAATCATGCTGAAGTTTTTCTCTCACACGGAAGCAGTCAATGCTGCACTCAAAAAGAGTCAGTTAAATCTACAGAGAGCAGGACAGACGATTTAGTCCTTCTGCATTCAAGCACATCCAAGATGTTTAGGATTTCACGTCTGGAAAAAGTGACTCCAAAAACATTTTTCATTAGGAAAAACTCCGGTTTCAGTCAGTTACTATGTGAGCTTTATGTTCTGATAGTTAATGGGTTATATTGTGTTGCTTGTATGAATATTTGTCTCTGTTAGGAGGCAGTTCTGTTTCACTCGTCAAAGCAGGTGCATTTAAGTGTTTTCTGTCACAGTTGCGAAGGTTTCTGCTGGTGGTTATTTAATTATGAACCATTTTAAAATGTCTGTTTATGGAACTTTTTGGTGGGTAGTTAATAATTTTGTTGCGAGTTTGATTAATTTTACAAAATAATGAATCACAAATCATATGAAATATTAATTTTGCTGAATGTCTATCTTGTTGTTTTGTATACACACTCACAGCACCCACCAAGAGAAATGTAAATCGGTGCCTATGCTACCTACATCCCTATTTAAAGATGTATTCCAGGCTATTGGTCCCTGTGTGCTCACAAACATAAACTCCTCTGCTGCTTGGTCAGGCATCTTTAAGAGTTTAGAAAAAAAATGTTGCTAAGCATCTTACAGCTGCTTTAGAGACACATAATATCCTGGATTATTTTCAGTCTGCTTTCCCATGGCTCACTCCACTAAAAAACAGCCCTGCTCAGAGTTTCCAATGACATCCCTATGCGGAGCGATGCAGGTTATTGCTCTGTGTTATGGTTACTAGACTTGACCTCAGCTTTTTACACTGTAGTTCAGGGGTGTCAAACTCAAATACACAGCAGGACAAAAAGAAAAACTGGAACAAGTTGAGGGCCGGCCTGGTTCAATATTTATTGTTACCTTATTGTACACATTTAACCTGGAACTAACCGAGCCTATTAAATTCAATGAGATATTTTACTGCCATAAAACTCTTGATCATATTCAATATTTTTCCTCACTATTTTTTGTTTGCCTTAAAAAATGTAAAAACTCTAATGAATAAAGGGTTAACAATTCTTCTACCATTCAGAGACTTTTTTTCCTGACCAGATGCTAGTATCTGTCATGGTGCTTCCCTTCAAAGTGTCTTCTTACGTTGTATTCTTTTATTACACCCTCATCGTCTCCACACAGAAGTCACAGCTTTGTCCTTTACATCCACAAACATATTCTCTGTTTTCAAAGTCCACTTTTCCTTTGTTGCTGACAAAGGTGAGCAGCTCAGTGAGGCTACTAGAGAATCAGCGAGGTATGAGCTTTCAGCCGTGATTGACGTGCTGGCAGTGCATTATGTAGTACTTGTAGTATTATAGTGGTGCGTGCGCTCTATCAGTGGCCCAGCTCTGATATTGATTAGATATTATCATGCGGGTCAAAAATAATTCTTTCACAGGACGGTTTGACACATATGTTGTAGATCATCATGCCTTCCTGGACAGGCTGAAACACTGGGTTGGAATTTAAGGATCTGCTCTTAAATGGTTCTCTTCTTATCCATCTGAGAGATCATTTTTGATGGTTACTGCAAAGTTCAAACCCTCTGCTTCATCTCTTGATTATAGTGTTCCACAGGGATCTGTTCTGGGGCCTTAATTATTTATTTTATATTTGCTGCCTCTGCAGTAGGGATGTGAATCTCCACCACTTAGGCCGATTCCATGCAAATTTCGATACACTGCCAGCGATTTGATACATTAACGATACAGTGAGGCCCCTGCCGATACGATGCGATACGATTCTCCGTTGCTCATGATGCAATGCGATTCATTGATGATTTGACAACAATTCTGCTTTATACCGTGCGATTCGGTTTGATAAGATTCATGATGTGATTCAAATCTATTCAACACAATACAAAGAATATACAAGTCACACGAGGTTTCTAAACATCAATTATTTTATCATCCCTCTTTCTTTTCAAATGGTGTATTTAATATTTGATTGCTTTCTAATAACAAACCAATAAATTCAACTTGGGAAGAAGATGCAATTCACTATTTTACAGAGGATTGTTTCATTTTCCCAACAAAAACAAAATCAAACAAAACATTTCTTTCATTACATTAGTTTTTTTTTTTATGTCATTCTTCAGCAAAACAAATGTATTTAGTGAATTTCTTTTAGGCTTCTTAATTTAAAAAAAAAACATAAAAACACACTTGGACCATTATCTAACAGTCCTTTTAACTAACAGTGCTCTGTCTGTAATTTCTTGACTGAAAGCCACATAACCTGTAAACATCACACACTGAGGTGTATCAACTAGAAGTCTATTTTTTCAAAGTGCAAAGTTTACTCTATCGCATTTCTTTGTAGCAGGTAAAATAAAGATTTAGTTAAGTTAAACAAACTAGTGATACTTTTCTCAACAGTTTTGCTTCTGTTGCCTGTAGATATCCAGTATGTGCACCATATGTCTGAGGAAGAGGTGGGAAAAGCAGCATCTGAGGTATCCATGCCATGCCGTCTTTTCATTTATGCTGCCATGTACGTCGTGTCGAGTCTTTTCAAGTTTTCCATCTTTATTCTTAAGGAATCCAAAGTATTGCCAAACTTTGGACTTGTATTTCTCCAGACTTACGTATCGCGTCTTCGCCTGGTATCTCGTTTCCCTACATTTGGCTGTTTTCTAACTTCTGATGTGCCACTCGCCTTTTGTATATTTTAATAACGAAATGCAAAAATATTTTGATGCGTTCAAGGCACCTCAGAAACATGAGAGCAGAGAAGATAGTTTTTGATAATCGCTAAGCTTTTACCTTTACCGATGTAGACATTTTAAGAACAATACATTGCACAATAAGCCGTCACTTGTATCCGACGCACTGAAACATCCGGTGAACTTGCATAGCTAATGTCATTTTCGGACCACCGATTCAAATCGATGAATCTCTCAATCCCTACTCTGCAGCTGTAGTGATATACCTTGATATTAATATGGAAACTTTACGTTAAATATTAATATTACTTATAAGACTTTATCAATTCAATTTGCTTAAATTGGGGCACCACTCTTCCGTAGAATAATGAATAATTAATTCACAGCCCAGAAGAGAAAACTGTGAGTGTCTATTTTTATCTAAGAAATTATTTTAGTTAAATGTCTCATTTCCTGAAGCCGTGGAATTCTTTGTCTGACGGGACCTTAACTCAATCAGAATAACCACAGACACCGCCGAATTACGATAAATGTATAAAATTTATTAACCACCAATAATCAATTAACAGCAAGTGGTAGAAAATGTCAGAACATATAAAATTGTCAATCACATTTTACGGACTTTGGCGATGTTTCAAAATACATTGACAGGGTGCATCAGTTTAATAGTCAACAGAAATAAATGAAAAATAAAGTCAGGAATATAAAGCCGTTAGACTAAAATAAATAAATAAAGATTGTAAGATAAATAATATCTGTGAACTTTGATATATTCCCGTGCAGGCTGACACCTAGTTCTGGACTTAATCAACTCAAGATGGTGTATCAAAGTTTCTTCTTGAAGATAGAGTCTGAATTTTTGAGTCTGTAATCTTTATAGCCTACAAATCAAATGTCCCTTATTTACACCGAGTGGGTGTAAAGGAGAAACCCAGTTTTAAAATAACAGTTTGCCATCTGTTGGGATAAATGGAGTGTTTTCTGGTGGATAAGATAAAACAGAAGACATTTCTTGGTCTTGGTTTATTGTTACAAAGCACATTATAGGCTCTTTAGGATATTTCTTACCATAGTTATGCTGATGACATTCAGCTATTCATTTCTTTTAAACCTCAGAATGTTTTTAAGATTCAGATCTTGCTTGGTTGTTTGGATGCCATGGAAGCGTGGAGCTGTCACCCAGATAAAAAAAAAAATTGGGACTTTATCACGTTATAACGTGATAAGTTTATTGTAAAAACGTGAAACGCATCACATTATAACATGATAAGTTTATTGTAAAAACGGACGTATCACGTTGTAACATGAATAGATTGTATGCGGACAGTAGACCACAGACATGGCTCATTTGCAGGACCTCATTAAGTTCTACTTCATGCTTGGGTTAAGACATGGTGAGATTCTGCTGCTTTTGAACACCTTGGATGGCGTTGTAATAAGTATGCGCACTTTGAGAAAGATTTTAAAATGTATGGGTCTGTACAGAAGGAAGAATGAGTCTGATCCCCTTGACGTGGCATCATTTCTAAATGATCAACTTGAGGGGCACGGGAGGCTCTATGGATACAAGCTACATCACCTTAACTGCATTCAAGCGGGTTATGTTGTGAGTCAAAGTACAGTGAGACATTTACTGAAGTTACTTAAACCTCGGGGAGTTGAGCAAAGATGGAGAAACTGCCTAATGTGATGTGTGTACGCTAATCCAGGGCCTAATTTTATGTGGCATGTCGACTCCTACGATAAATTAAAACCATTTGGAATATGCATCAATAGAGCAATTGATGGCTTTTCAAGACTCATTATCTGACTATTCAACAAACAGCGACCCTAAGATCATCGCGAGTTATTTCATAGAAGAAGTTGAAATGAGGATGGGGACATCTGCCAGGATTCGCGCTGACTATGGAACAGAAAATGTCATAATGGCTGAGATGCAGAGATTCTTACAATAGAGTATGGATTGCACCGTCAGTAACTGTTACATTGCTGGATCCAGTAATCACATTCAGCAAATCGAAAGCTGGTGGGCCTTTCTAATCACCCCCAACACTGGATAAATCATTTCCTGGAATTAAAAGACAATGGCATTTTTTCAGGAAGTTTTTTGGACAAGCAGCTCGTTTTGTTTACTTGTCTGAACATCGAGGTAAGTTTGTTTACCTTCCCTTATTACAACTCTACACTTGTGTTATCAAATAAAGTGCGCTTTACCACCCTTCCAGCGCATTTAAAATCTGTAACCCATCAGAATCTGTTTCTGTTGAGTATTACTCCTGAAACACAATCAGTTAGATTAGTCAAATATTTAACGAAGGTTGTCGGCTACTTCATCTGTTCGTAGTTTACGTAAATGCTCTTCTTCTCTCGTCTTTTAAGATAGTCATACAGAAGTTTTAAAAAAAGAAAGAAAAAGAAAATCACTATTGCCTCCTGTAGTCATATTCTGATATGTGACATATGTTGGTATGACACTGCCAGCACAGCTGTATGGGTAGATGGTATACATAAATTTAAGAACACTAAAAGTAAAACCGAAATTTGAAAAAGAAATTAAGAACTAAACAGAGTATAGCACAATTAAGCCTTATTCTTCATAGACAGCTTTGATCATGAATCAAAACACAGTCAACAATCCAACAACATGCATGCAAAGGATATTTGTAGCAATGCCATCCATCCATCCATTATCTGCCGCTTATCCGGAGTCGGGTCGCGGGGGCAGCTGCCTAAGCAGGGAAATCCAGACTTC
>JBAMHW010010381.1:0-11827 GCA_037177495.1 Rhadinocentrus ornatus | reverse complement strand
TATATATAGAGAGAGAGAGAGAGAGAGAGAGAGAGAGTTTTTATATAATCATTATTTTTGTGGAAAGTTTAAATCAACAAGCTTGTTTAATTTGTGATCTGAAACTTATTAACCTGTGTTTATCTTTTCAAGGTATGACATTTGTTTGATTTCAACTATGTTATTTCTTTTCAATGTCTCATTTATGGTTTAATAATGTTTTATTTAAGACTTGAAAAATTAGAGACATATAGATGTTCTCACATATAAATGTTTAAACCAGAACGTAACAGAGACAGCCCCTCTGTTATCTGAGCTGATCACCAACACCCAGCGAATGTTTATTGGCTAAAGGATCTTCTGCCAACACCCTGGGGTGTAACCACACTAACATTTTAAAACTTAGAACAAAGCTTTACTTTTAGAGTTGAAAAGAAAAAGAGTTGGAGAAGAAAGAGGAGGAGAAGTCGTTCAGTCAAACTTCTCCCCCTTTGGTGCTGCCCTGCGGCACTTTGGACCTCCGGGAAACATGTTTTTGGTCTGACTAAGCCCATTTACACGCTTTCTCAAGAGAGAGAGATGGAGAGATGAGACGGAAGAATTTAGTTTAACCATGATGTAACAGACATCACAATCTTAAGTTCTGGGCCTGCATCTTAGTATGCATGATCCATTGTGTTTTTCTTCAGTTTATACCTTTTTCTTCAGTTTTGATTTTTTTTCCCTTGATTCTAATTTTGGCTGTTTTAGTCTGAGAACTGGTTAACTCAGGCAGGCAAACGCCTCAGAACCAGTTCCGGAGTTTTTGGACCGATACAAAGCTGAACTTTTTTGGAAGTTCACCACATCATCGCAGAGACTATCGTCACCGTCTAACACCAACGATCCAAACCAAGGTGCATCAGCACCACTGCCTGATCCAAATCTTCCGACGCACCAGCAGACCAAGCCTTTGGACCCGACTCTACAAACCCTTCGTGGGACAAACCTAATTCCTCCCTGTAAGCTGTGAGTCGGAGCAAACCCACCGACTCAAGCCTCCCTGGTGAGGCCAGTGTCACCACAAGGGTCGTAAGTGGCCTCTGGTCCGAACAGAACCGGACTAGTCCTGCTCAGGTCATTCTCTGCTGTCTGACTGGGAATGGTTGGTGTTGTCCAGACTGGTTCTTAGTGAAGTAATTTTAGCTTTTTAGTTCAACTCTCAGCTTTAAACTGATGAGACTATTTTCCTTTTTAGGATTTAGAAATCTTTTTCATTTTTTCATGTTATGGGTCCCTTCGAATTTAGAATTCACGTTATGAGCGTCCTGAGACTGATTTAATTTGACTAGCTTTATTAATTTAATTTATGGAATTAATTAATTTAGTATTCTATTGGTGTCCACACAGCCATTAGATTAATATTACAGTTATCTGTGTGGTGGTGCCCTGAGAAATTTTAAGAATATGATTAATAATTCATAATTATTAAAATTAATATTTTCATTACAAACATTTGTAATGGTTAATGACGCTAATCACTACATGGCGTTCAATACCACAAATGTAAAATTAAATAATTGTGACATTCCTAGTAACGGGATGGGACGCTCTTCATCCAGCTCGAGTCCTTGTTTCCGAGGGTGTCCTTAAGAGGGACGCTTCTCATCCTGCTCAAGTTCCTGCCTCCGAGGAGGTTGCTCCTCCTCTGCCTCTGGTTTCTGCAACGAGAGGTCGCTCTTCCTCCACCTATCTGGTTCCTATGGTTAATGTTCCTGAGAGGGTACCAGAAAGGGATGCTCTTCCGTCTCTTGTGGTTCTTGTTCCCAATGGGGTTGCAGAAAAGGTAGACTGTTCCATCTCCTGTGGTTCCTGTTTCCGAGGGGGACCTGGGTTGGGATGCTCCTCCGTCATCTGTGGTTCCTGTTTCCGATCTCACGGCCTCAGGGCCATACTCTGGTGCCCAGTGTCCAGTCATAATAGCTATTAATTCACAACAGTCTATTTCGATTCAATTTCGAATAAATTAGATTCAATATGGATTCATTTACAGCTAAATGCGGTTTTATCCTGATGGATATAAGTTTTGAGGCAAGATAGCAAAGGTGTGACATACTTTATGACTATGTTTTACAAACGCAAAGCATAAACTGGGCCTTCTTTTGCCTTTGGTTTGGTGAATCTTGGTCATAGTGCAAGTTTTAGTTTTGGAATCTGTGAGATGTGTGCTTTTAGTAGAGGTGTTTGCGTTCATGCCGTCGAGTGGACATGGGGAGCCATAATTTGTTTACATATTTTTTCAGACTTTTGTGTACCTAGTCTTTTAATTGTTTATTGTCTTAACCATTATGCAGCCTTTTGAATCCTAAGGTATCTTAAATGTTTGCAAAAAATATTAAGAAATAAAAAAATTAGGATTATAGATTTTTTTTTTTCATTTTTACTTTTTTGTTTTTTAAGCCAGCATCAGACCTAATCGGACATATCAAATTTTAATACAATTTTTTATATTTTTAACCTTTAAATTGCCATGTTTTGGTCAGGATGTGACTTTGATAGTTTAAAAACAAAAAATTATCAAAACTCATTATAGTTTTTTACAAACTGGATTGTTTATGGTTGGTTATTGCAGCCTGGTATACTGTATGTTAAAGATTAGTATTTAAATGCATTATCAGGTTTTGCTTAGTGTCAAAACTCCAGTTTTGTTCCCTAACACACAAAAATGTGCACATAAAAACCTCATATAAAAAATATGTTGTTAATTATTTTTTGTTGACTTTTTTTGTGGCTTGGTATAAAGATTAGCAAAGAAATTAATTTAAATGCTTTATTAGTTTTTCCTCACTGTCAAATACTCCTGTCTTGCACCCTAACAAAAAAATGTGTCAAATGTGTCTCAATCAGTTCTAATCATCAATATCAATGATTAATGAATTTTTAACTTTTTCATTTAAAAATCAAGTTACACATTACACTAAATTAATTCCAAATTAATTATTTTCTAATTGTCATTTAATGTTTTAAACCCTCATCGTTCCTCATCACACATATCAAACATTTGATAATTGTCCTGTTACAAAGAGCTTCACCCACTGTCCATGTAACAAGCCAAGCCATTTACTATAACACCATAGAGGCTGACAGAAAACAGAACATGAACAATATCTAGAAATTAACATAACAATAAAAACAAAGACAACATAACATGACAACAGTTCAGGCGAGGCATGAGCGGCAAACTGTGAAGTATTGTTCCTTGCAAAGAGGTTTTCCACAGTTTTTGCAGGTGCATTACACAATTTTTCTGCTGGAGCAGAGTGCACACTGCCTCTCTGGGTGACTTTTCCTCATTGTGCCAACCATGGCTATTTTTTTTTAGCAGCTTCTCTGCCAGTATAAATGAAATGAAAATCTTGTCACTTGTGACGGTCACTCCTTTCAGGCCTTCCGTCATTGCCAGCACAACCCTGCTCCCTTGTTTTTTTTATGCCGGCGCACCAGCTGATTGGGTGGTGTACAAACTCACCCTCCAGGCATAAGATGTTTACACGTCGCAGGCTACCCACATTTTCAGACTATACCTGGCTGGCTTCACTAGCTGCGTTTCCATTACATTTTTTCGCAAAAAAGAAGCGATATATCTAACATTTTGACAAAGTGCAATTGAGATTTGCAGGTGTTTCCATTAAATGGTGTTTAGCGCATTAGCCATTATTCTTTTAAAATCTCATCCCGCGAGACTCCACTTTGAGGAGGATAGAGATTTCTAAATCTTTGTAAAAGTCTGCATTTCGCCGTTGTTTGCTATCTAGGATGATGATTATATATTTTTTCTTTAATTACTTGTAAAAACATTTCCGTCTCCTTCTGCGTCTACTCAATCTTTATTTGAAATTAACTTGTCACGTGATCTGCTATGTCATGTCCAGTGAAATGTAATTGCGAGAAAAGCGTTTCCATTACACTTTTGCGATATACTTCTATATCATCATGTCTGAAAAACCACCTCATGAGAGTGTAAAAACTTTTTTTGCGATATTTGAGAGTTTTTTTTTTAAATATATGTGTTTCCATTACCATTTTTTTTTTTATTGGAAATACACCTACTGGCATGTTCTGCCTAAAACTGTAGTGCCCTTTATACGGAACCAGCTGCTTATCCACGCTGATGTCCTCATCATTGTTTGAAGATCATCTGGAGCCGGTCAGTCCAGTAATCCTACATCTCCCGGATGGCAGCCAGCTTGTCTTCTCTCTTGCACCACAGTCTGGAAAGGTGGTCAAATGACACTGAAGAAAATGGTAAACTTGTTAACTGACATGGTAGTCTGGAAGATGTGTCCGCCCGTGGGTCATCCCACAAGTTTCCTCAACTGGGAGCGATAAATGCCAGCCAACAGCAGGAGACAAAAATAGGCATGCATGTTGGTGTTATGTCCCTCCAGTCGGCGACCATCCTCCTTTCATGCAGGGTTTTTTTTTTTTTTCATTATAAAGCTGGTCAGCTCCTCAGGTGAAAAATAAATTGAAGCGGTGCACCAGCTCATTAATCCAGGCCAGGGCATAACGAGTAGGTCCGGGCATAGGCGCCGATTCGGGGCCCAAGCACCCACGGACAATACCAAGCACCCACGTGGGATTGCTGGTAAAGTCTACCTGACCAAGCATAGATTCGCATTCTCAGAAAATGAACGTCAAATTTTATACTCAGGTGACATTCACTAGTGGATGCTAATTTTGACAATTAAATATCTAGGTTTAAAAAATGAATAAATTTGTGATCAGCAATCACAAGCCAGGTGTGCCAAGACCGAGAAAAATACCCCCGCTAAACAATGGAGGCGGATCGCCACACAGCTTCCAAACAACAGATGAACTTTACTGCTGCAAGGAGCAATACATTTCTCATAAAAAACTAGCAGAACTGGTGAGTGAAAAAAACAAACAACAACAACAAAAAAACAACAAACAAACAAAAACCTCCTGTTTCAGTAGGTGGTTACTATGTGAGCTATATGTGTTGATAGTTGTTGTCTTTTTCATGTAATTTGTTGGTGGGTAGTTTGAATTATTTTACAAAATAATAAACCACAAAACATATGCAATATTATTTCGCTGAAGGTCTGTCTTGTTGTTTTGTAAACACACTCACAGCACGCACCGGCAGAAATGTAAATCGGCGCCTATGGGTCCGGGGGATATTCCTATGCCCAGAGGATTCCACTGGAGCACCACAAAATACAGCGGCAGCTGGTTCGACCAACAATACGCAATAGGCGGCTGGCTTGAATGCAGTCCCAATTTGTGGGTGACCACTGGATTTAGCTACTTTTAGACCTCCAAGGCAGGTCTTCTATGGCTTCTTCCCCACTGTCTGTGGAGTCGCTGGAGCTTGTGGATGAGTCAATCCCCAGAAGGTAGATCCCAACTTGGCTGAGTCAGTGTCGCTCTCGGCGGTCATGTCTGAGGTTCCACAGACGTGATCGGTGTCCTCTGTTTCGGACTGCATGATGATGTCCCAGGCCTCTGCTACCGTGTAACACTTTTCCTTAGTGTCAGGTAGGAAAAGAGATTTTCACCAACTTGCTTTTATAAACTGTGCAGCGGTGTAAACAAAGACGAGGTTTGTTTTAAGTTTTCACTTCAATCCATAATTTTAATGTGCTGCAGAGGGTCCTGTGTAGGGTGGGCAATATCAGCAAAAAATGATATTGCGATATTTTTCTAACATATCCTGATAACGATATCATAGACAATATTGATGTCTTTGGCCAAAAATCCTTCCATTTTTTGCTCGACTTGGCATAAGGTGTACAGCAAAATAAAGTCCTAGTCTCAAGTCACTTTTACTTGTAAAGAGTAATCTGCCAAGGAACTCCTGCCGTTGGGATTTAAAATCTGTACTCACCCTTTATTATTCTTTACTTTACTAAATTTGGAAAACCTGGAGATGAACATGGAAATTTATTCAGATTAGTAAATATGTTCTTCTGAACTTCTGAAACGTAGATAGGAGGCAGCCAATATGCTGCACCAACTGTCCTGCTTGTTTTAGATCCATATAATAGCTTGTTTTTAAGTTCTGCACAAGCCTCTAATGACCCATTAAAAATTTGACTCAAATGTTTTGGAAAAGGTAAACATGTCAAATCTGCAGGACAGTGACTCAACAGGTCACTGTGATGATCCCTGCACTAGTGCGTCACAAAAATATTAATATTATTTTTAAGGGGCTCGAAATAACTCAGATGAGTACAGCAAGTATTCATTCAAAACACCTCTAAATTTTAATTAATTTAGATCCAATACTTGCAGTCCAATAAATAATAATTCCCAAATCAGCAACAGCTGGATTTTTCTAATAAACAGACACAGTAAAACCGCGTTGTTCACAGTGGGTTTGTTAGCAGTTTATGGAAACTGTTCAGTAAATGTCTCATTCTTTTTCTGAACAGTGGAGTAGAGCCAATCTGATTAATTAACATCACTTTAGTACAAAAGCAGCAACAAGCTAACGTATATGCAGCTGTGGCTCTAAGCTCATTGCTAACCTAGATGCTAACATTAGCTTTATATTACAGTGACTAACCTCTCCAGGTGTATTTTAAGGTGGATGAAGGTGGATATGGTGGATCCAGCCATAGACGTTGCGTTTTGCTGGTCTTATACCAGTCCCTCTTTATTAAGTTGGTTTTTTTTTTAGCTCCACATAGTGACACTGTGCTGTGTTAAATGATGTCATCTGCCTGGAAACGTATGATCATGTGATATCGCGATATTACATTTTATACCGCTGTCAAAAACTATTCCGGTATCACCGTGAACGATATGATATTGCCCACCCCTAGTCCTGTGTTTTGTTCATTTCAAAGCAGTGCAAGGGAATGCATGTAGATATGTGTTATATGTGTTTTAAATAAAATGTGGTGGTGCTTGAACGTTCGGATAAAAATCACACATGTAATGGAAAATATGGAAAAGGTGTCACTTGAAAGCTTCCTGCGCTATTTAGCATTTGGTCACACTGTAATGAATCGTGCACGCTGTTGACACTTGCGTGTGGACAGACACAGAAATTTGAATGCATATGTTTCCTTATTGTACTGTACACACACAAAAATCTAAAGCTGAGGAGCATGTGTGGGGTGCAGAGGAAAGAGTATACAGTGCAAGCTCTCCTTAGCAGATAAAGTGGCTATTTTCCATGCTTGGTATAACTTTTGAAAATTTCGTCATTGGGGAGGGAATCCTTTCAAGCACAGACAGAAAGCCCCTAGCTTGAAATGAGGCAGATAAATTAGAAAATGCATGTTTTACACTTTTCATTTGAGTGGGATCTAAAATACTAATTTAAATTGGTTTCAGTGTACACACTTTTGTGCTTAAGGTGCAAATGTGGAGTGAATAAGATCACTTTGTTTATAATAACCCTAAAAATTCTATTCTATTCTATATGAGGGATCTTTTGCATCCCTCATCTTTGAAATCGGTGAGGGGAAATATTAAATATGCTAAAAATTAACATGCAAAAACACATAAAAGTGTTTAGGTGTGATTATGAATTAACTGTGTTTAGTGGTCATAGAAATGCTTTTACAGAGCTATTAGCTGAAGTTCTAGACTTTATGTGGATATAGGCCTCACGTGACTAAACGTCATCTAACAAAAATGTAGGAGAAGAACCATAGCAACAACTGGCAAAAACGAAAAACAACAACAACCAGAAAACACAACACACAGCATGGAAGAGGATATATAGAAAAAGGGAATGATTGTGGTCTTGGGACTATTGTTAAAAGAAAAAGCCAGAACTGAAAAAAATAACAGACTGGAGACAGCGTGAACCAAACTTTATATACTTCCTTGTTCTTCAGCCAGCTTGCTCTCTGATTGGCTACATTCCGGCCAACATCACCATCCACTGTCACAATTCATGAGTCGTTGGCTTTTTACTACACATATGAAGATATTGGGTCGTAAATATTAAACATGTTCAAAATTTCTGAGTGTCGACTATGACCTTTTTTGGAGTGGATTATGGGGACAAATCTGCTCGTAACACGCCTCAGACCAAATGATAACTGTACTAGGAAATCTTATAAGATTAATGATAATCGGGCGTTTGCCATCCGTGGTCGGGAGGAGGCAAACTGGAACAAAAACAGCCCAAAAACTTTTATGTGTGTACCAGGCTTTATATAACCATATTCAGTTTCCCGGTTGTCCATGAAGGCACTCTTTAGTCACATGACACCTGTTCAGCCAATACCATTTCTTGTAGCTTCCATACATGCTGTCTGTGTTACTCCACCAACAGATGTGTAGGAGAAAGGCTACAGGAGGGCTGCAACAGGTGAGTCTTGTTCAAACACTTTCTGTTCTGTGTTGGTTTATTGAGTTTAAAACTCTGTCATACATTGTAGATAGGGATGGTGAAACCGAGGCCTCATGAATCATCGAGTCAACTTTGAACCAAATGCATGAAAATGGCTCAGTGTTCTAAATCATTTGACCAAATTAAAGAGCTTCATCTGCTGGCTGTGGGTGTCTGATGCATCAAAAGGACAACGTTGACACTTCACATCTGTCATTCCTGTCTCATCTTGTAAAGTGTTCAATATCGTAGTTCATATGAAAAATAAACATTTCTTTAGGTAACAGAATTATGGTGCAATTTAAAGTATACCAATTTGTAATGAAAGTAGTGGTCTGCTCACAGCGGGAACGGGGACGTATGAGGGAAGGGGTGCTTGTGCAATGTGGATAGTGATTGTGTTACTGATTTTATACAGTTGTATCAAAATATATGATGAGACAAATGCTTGTGCCACTTTGTGATGTGTCAGAGATTTTTATTTAAAACAATATTTTTTTAAACAATATTAGGCTTTAGTCTGCTCCTCTTGTTGCACACTACCTCTCCAGGTTTGGAGAAGACCCGCTCGCAAGCCACAGATATGGCTGGTATGTGCAAATACTGTTTTGCCAGCCTTAATGGGCTGGGGTACACAGGTTTGCGTGTCCTCCAGTATTCGAGCGGGTCTTCTCCTCTGGAGGTAGGGTTTGGCTAAATAACGTTGGACCTCCACCGTGGCATCGAGTGCTCTGGGTTGCACCTAAACAAGAAATAAATAGGTGATAATAAACCTATTTCAGGAGGAAATTGTCTCTGGGTGTTTGGAGTGCAAATGCTGCAGCATCGCTGATGTGTAACGCTTGAAACACTTGACTTTTTTTTGTGAAATGAAGTCAAAGTGTTCCCATACATAGGAACATACACGCTTGGGTGGCACTGGTTCTCCCTCCATCGCCCTTCCTCTCTGTCTCACTCACACACCTTTCACTCAGACACAGTCCACACACAATCTCTGTTACCCTTTCAAACACTCACTACACTTATCAGTATTTATATATATATATATATATATATTTACCCAGGGCTTAGTTTGAGCCGGATTTAGCCAGAACGCGGTCCGGCACCTCCGAAGTTGGATCCGGAACCTATTTTATTGGATCCGCCACCCGCTGTCACTATTAAAAAAAAATCGGCTAAATAAAAAAATATATATAAATGTTTGTTTCGTGTTTAGAAAATTTTTCTGCTTTGTTACTGTATATTTACTGTTGAGGTTACACAAAAAAACTTGTGGTTTCGTAATTTAGAGGTATTCTAAGGTGAATTTTTGGCTACAGAAACGGAGGGAAGGAGAGGATCAGGTTACACTGGCACCAGTGATTATGAGATTGCAGTTAGCTTTCACTCAGACGGAAAACCTTTATAGTCCAAAGAATACTATTGCTAATGCTGTTTATAAAAGAAATGTTACGGTTTCGGCCTAGTTTTTATTTTGTTTTATCTTTTTACATTTCGCACCCAGTAAACGCTGATGTGGTGGTCATGTTTTTTGTTGTTTTTTTGTCAGGCCAGCGTTCGGAAATTAAAATAAATATTGCCCTGTTATGCACACAGTGATGTTTGGATTTACTTAAAGGGTTTAGTACCTTGGCCGTGTTTGTGTGTGTGTGTTCCGTTACTTCTAGCCCCCCTTTTGAGTCGCCAGAACCCCCCCCTCTGCGTTCCGGGACCTCACGCTTTACAAATTAAGCACTGTATTTACCTAACTATATATATATATGTATATCTCTATGTGAAGATGTGTGTGTTGTCTGTATGTATGTGAGTGAGTGTATGTATGTAGTATTTCTCCTGTGTCACTAAGTGTGTCTATGTAAATGTTTTTCAGCTAAATGCGATCTAATATAAGCTAATGCTAATGTGATGCTTTCCCTCAATCTGTTCTCCAAATGTAATGTAGCACAATCGCTAGCAGAATCTCCTCCTCTCAAAAACCCACGATCTCCTAAGCGTTTGGAACCCCATTTTTTTCATTGACAGATTGAAAAGCCCGACCCCTTCGAATTCCCGCAGACTGCTCGACATGCGCTGATGACGTAACGAGGTCTCGTTTGGTCTATCACGTGACTTTTGGCATGCTGAATCAATGCTCAGAAAAATTGCTCGCAAAACTTCTGTGTCACATGCTCGACACGTGATCGAGCAAACTGCTCGAGCATAACTAACATCCCTAATTGTAGGCGCTGCTAAACCACTGCAGACGCCAGGGTTTTCGTTTTAGACTATTAAGTGGATTGGTGAGTCTGTTCTGTTTGATTGCTACACCCACTAGCGTAATGCTAATGTAGCTTTCATTGAGCTATGTTTACTGTTACACTAGAGCCTTTTAAAGACATGCTGGCCTAGCATGTGTATTTAATTTGAAATTGACTTTTGTTACTATTAGTCTTTGTGTCACTAATTCCAAAGAGTGTTGCACCATTTGAACGGTCAATGCATTGTTGTATGTAAACAGATTTAATGTTTAATATTTAACAATTTAATAATATTTATTTTATGTGTGTACACTAAGACAAACTAGCTTGTGTTTATGAACTCTGATGAATAACTGATGGCTGGCCCTTTTTGTCTGATGCAGACCAGGTGTGCCCTGTTAGGTGCAAATCATCTGTGATTGCAAGTTAGATTCAAGAACCTAATCTCTACCCCACACAACAACCCTCTGCAGTCTGGTAGGAGGCTGTTGCAAGTCTGCTCAATTCCACCCTTTTTGCCTTACTCACTGTCCACATTCCCATTGGTTGCATAGTGTTCATATGAACATGTATTAATTTCCTTTGGACTCCGTTTTTCTTGGACAATTTATCTACACCTCATTGTGAATTGTGAACAGCGTGACTGTGATACCAACTTTGTATTCTTGTTAAAGCACTTCCAACTGAATTGAGTTGCATATTGTCAGCTCATTAATTGTGAATCATTTGGTTGCAATAATCCAACTCCTGGAGTTAAACCCTGTGAACCATTTTTTAAATGCACATCTTCATCTTTGTCACAACAATAATAATAAGGCATAAGTCAACTAAAAGTGAAAATTGTGCCCTTTGTGTTTTGCTGTACCTGCACCTTCAAGAGCTGATACCTACATCTTCTGTTACTACCTCAGACACCCTCCTGCTCTTTCAGCAAGTTTTATACATAGGGAAAAAATAAGTAAATATATACACACACTTATAAGTGTAGAGTGTTTGAGACAGAGAGGAAGGGCGATGGACAAAGAGCCAGTGCCACCTAAGAGAGCACGCTCCTACGCATGGGAACACTTTATCTTGATTGCACCAAATAGTGAAGTGTTTGATATGTGCTCAGGAGCTAACAAACAGCGGCAACACGTCGTTAATACTACAGCATTTGCGCTCCAAACACCTAGAGTGTGTCTCAAACCACGCACTTACGTGAGTGCACTGGAAGGTAGTGCGTAGTGCGCACTAAGCACTACCCTCTGTAGTG
>JBAMHW010010380.1:0-11830 GCA_037177495.1 Rhadinocentrus ornatus | reverse complement strand
GATATTGCAAGCCTTTTATTGTTTCAATATCGCTGATTATGGCCTATAGCTTAAGAAAACTCAAAAATCCCATCTCTCATCCCTGGGTTTTCTGCCTTGGGTGGTCATTGTCTCCCTCTGATGATCATCTGGTACCTCACTGGGCCCAGCAATGACATCTGATGCATTCGTGGTCATGTGTCTGTCAAATCGAGTGACATAAATACAAAGGGAACATGGCTTTTAGATCTGCAGAAATCAACATGGTCACTAGGTGGCCTTATAGTGCCTTATATGTACTAACATGTTCAAGTTGGTACTTTAATGAAAACTGCCTAATATTACGTACTATGGTCTACTGAGTCCAGAGTTATAGCCACTTCCTGTTTCATGGCAATGGATTGAACCATCATAGGCAGCCATTTTAATCATGATCGTGCCACATGTCAGTCATCATTTCCATCTTGAGTTCATAAAGGGTGATACTGATGAGTTTAAATAGGTTTTTAATGTTTTAAAGGGTATGAGATATGGTACTTCATGTTTGCAGTAGGGTTGTCACGATACCAAAATTTTAACTCGATACCGATGCTAAAGATGAAGCTCGATACTCAATACCATTTTCGATACTACATAAGTGGAGAAAAAATACACAAATCAATTTTTTTTCATTTAATCAAATTCAGAACACAGCAAGCATAACACAACCCAATCAACTAGATAAATAAATACATATATGGAAGAAGGGAAATTAACAGTTTCAAGTAAATGTAATATTTTAAAGCTATTGTGCAAAGATACCACTCTGGAGTAAAAATACAAAACAAAAAAAACAAAAAACTTCAACCAGTATTTAAGTCTACAATAGAAAACACAAACTAGGTAAGATGATCAACATCTTATTAAACAGTATTTTAAATTCACAGTTAAAAAAGTTTACACAATATGTAAAAAACACAAAGGTTATAAATCTAGTATTCTGTAGGAACAGTAAACTTAAAGTGTAAGACAGTGCTGCAAGATTACTTTGTGCTTGGCAACCACATTTCAGTGCATCTCCTTGGCAATTTTTAAGCTTTTTTGCTAGAAACACCAACATATCAACATGTTCATCTGTGAGTCGGGCACTTCTTGAGGAGCATATAAGGCCTGAGGTAATAAAGACACGCTCAGATGGGCAGCTTGAAGCTGCAATGCACAGATATTTCCTTGCAAAGCATGCAAGTTGAGGTAGGCTACTCTGGTTTTCAACCATATCAAAGGGTCCTGCTCTGCAGTGAGCTCAGGCGTGGTCTCATAAACACAACATGATTGTCTCCTGTCGGTTCCTCTGCTGCATCAGGACATTGTTGCTTTCTTTCACCTTGAATGTTGGTCAATGGTGATGCAAGATCTGACCTTGTTTTTTTGTAAGGGTGGTTGGTCTGCGGAGACATTTGGTGAGGAAAGGTCTGTATACCAGACATAGTGTTATTGAGATGATGCTTAACAGTGACAAAGCTGTCTTTGAAACAGGGGTCTAAATAGCTGGCAGTATTCAGGACCAACTGCAGATTTCCCTCCTTGTAACGGTCCCTGAGTCCTTTGAGTCTGCTGTCCTTACTGGCCTGAACACTAAGAAGGTCATTAAGCTTCCATGTCAGTGGGAGAATGGAAGACAAAATGGTGTGCTTTTCCCTACTGAGAGCATCTGAGAATGCACTAATGTGGCTCAGTACCTCCTTTACAATTTCCAAAATTGTGATATCAGCATCCTTTGGAATTAGGTGCCACTTCTTTCTGTCATCTGCTAAAACTGCACAGACAGCCTGTTGTTGTTCTAGAAACAGCTCAATCATGTCAAAAGCAGAGTCCCAGCGAGTTGGTTCATCATGAATGAGCTTATGTTCTGCTATACCCAATTCCTTTTGGGTTTTTTTTAGCTGGCGGACCATCTTTGGGGACCTGCTGAAAGCTGAGACAGTTTTTCTGAACCTGCTTAATGCTGCTGAGATCCGCTCTTTTTCCAGACCCTTGTTAATGGCCGAGTGGAGGTTGTGACCAAAACAAAGAATCCATGTGAAATCCTTCTGAAATGTCTTTTTGTCATTTAAGGCATTATCTGTGGCGATGGCTTCCATACACTGTATATCCAGATTCCAGGTTTCCTCAATCAACTCTTCCAAAGCCTCCCTCAGGCCCTCTGCTGTATGCTCTGACTGGAGCCCTACACAGCCTAAACACCAGCTCTGCATTTCCCAATTTTCAGTAATGAACTGAAGTGTAACTGCCATGAATGAAGATGCATTTCTGATGGTCCAGAGATCTGTTGTGCATGCAAAATAGGGTTTTGCCCCAAGCTGTGCCAATATTGTTTGTTTGACTGTGGTGTAGAGTTGTGGAATTTCTGTGCACATGAAGTGATTTCTAGAGGGGAGGGCATATCATGAGTTCAGAAGGTGTAACATCTGCTGAAAGCCAGGTTTTTAACAGTGTAGACAGGGACCTGGTCCATACAAATAAACTCAGCAACAGCCCAGTTAAGCTTTAGTGCCTCTGGGGATTTGGCACTATACTTTCGTTGCTGCTCAAACAGTGAAGGAAGGGTGGGCTGCGTTTGGGGCCGTTTTGGTCTGGCTGCTGGTCCCCCTCTCTCAGCCTCAGTCACGGCCTGGGACTAAAGGAGATACACAAAGACAGCCAGATATGCTAGTAAGTGGTTTTATTTTGGCTGCATAGTTACATGACTATCCATAGCAGCTATGCGTCACCTTCAACTTTACTATATAAATTCCATATTATTTTGCGGCGCAGTCGAGAAAATGAGCATGTTGCATATTTAAATAATTGTAAAGTACGGAGAGAGGAATGAAGACACAGTGAACCATGTAAACTCTGCTCACAGCTATGCTCAATGGTTGTACCACAATACAATATAATTTTTAAAAACAGTAATTTACTTACCTCTCGAAACTCGGTGTATATTTCGGGGTGACGTCTATTAGATGCTTCGCCAGATTTGACGTGCTGCTCGACTTGGTCGCGACAACTTTGAAGCAATGCTTGCATATGGGCTTGTCCACATCTTTTGGTTTTCCATGATCATCTTATTCATATGCAAAATATTTCCAAACTGCGCTCTTGTCACATTTTCGACTAAAATTGGTCTGGAAAAGCTCGAGCTGCTCTCGGATGCTGCCATGTGGAAAAAGTGCGTGTCCAGTGTAAACAACGGGTCCACAGGGTACGGGCTGCCTGCTGCAGTGCCTGTTCAAAAATGGTAAGCGAGGCTGATGCTGTCCATCAACCGGCAGATGCAAAAAAGACGTTAAAGTATTGATACCTATGTTAATTAATATCTAGATAGATACTACATTTTAGTATCGAATTGTATCGAATAGTATCTGAGTATCGATTTTTTTGACAACACTAGTTTGCAGGGTGACGGGGCCATGGCGTTGAGAACATCTGGACATGTAGATGTGGTCGGCATGGAACTGGCATCATACATGGCTATTTTGGTTCAGATAAGTTGCTTTATGTGGAAGTAATATCGATTTTGTTTATAATGGCGAGACATCAAACTTTGAGGCCACGCCCCCGCCATGCCCTTTCACCTTGAGAAGGTTTTTGATAACTTTAGTCACACATGCTTCTGGAGTGTACAGAGCAATTATGAGGTCCGTATGATGAAATCTGTAGGAGGAGTTCTTTCAAATGCAAGGCAAAGAAATTCGCAAAAAGTAGCCCAAAAATGACACTATTTTCTAAATGGCCGACTTCCCGTTGAAATTAGCCTATAGGTTGTATGAGCAATGTTGTACGTCCTGGCATGTTTAATCAATGTGACAAATTTCATGCATGTCTGTGGACGTAGTGGGCTGGGCTGATCAATTAAAATATTGTAGGGGGCACTATAGAGCCATATTGGAACTTTTCCAGCATATGTCGATTTGTCACAGTTCCAGGTGTGACTACCATCCTCCCTGCCCACTTTGGTGTAGATTGATGGCACAATGAGTGAGTTACGAGGACTTCCTGTTTCATGGCGTTGGACCAATATTTGCCATGGTTACGTTTGGCAAAGGAACTTGAGTTTTTTTTTACTGTGGTATCATAAAAGGGTTTGACCTGTTGTGAAGCACTTTCAAATGTCTGGGGTTCATGCCTGAGGAGAAGGACCCCGGCATCTTTTAAAAAAAAACACTTCCTGATGAAAGGGGGCGGGGCTTAGGGGTAGACCGGAAGTGGTCTAATGGATCTGTTCAAGGCCGGACCCTGATTGATACCTGTGAGTTTGATGGTGATTGAATGAAAATTGAGGCAGTTATATTGATTTATAATGTTGCAGCTCCTTATCGAAGATCGCCATGGCGCCACGGTCTGGCCCTGCAGCGTAGAGCAACAGTTTTCACCAGATATCATCACCAATGTGTCTTGGTAAAAAAAATAAAAATAAAAAAAGGTGTTTGACCCAGTTTGGACCTGGTTGTGTTCAAAACATCAGATAAGTGGGTCTTGGAGAAAAAACATGACTTCCTGTCGCCACGGGGCGTGGCCTATTCATAATCCAATAATTACCATGCAGATATGTTCAGAATGGGACTAGCATTATACGTGGCCATTTTGGTTCAGATATGTTGTTTTATGTGTAAGTTATACCAATTTCGTTTATCATGGCGAGACATCAAACTTTGAGGCCACGCCCCCTCTATGCCCTTACTCCTTTGAGAGAGTTTTGTGATAACTTTTGATCACACATGCCTTCTGAACATCCTGAGCCATTTTGGTGTCAGTACGATGAAATCCCTAGGAGGAGGAGTTCAAATGCGAGGTCAGTAAAACGCTAAAATGGCGATTTTGACCCAAAATGGACGACTTCCTGTTTTTTTTAGGGTGGTGCTCCAAAAGGATTTTTGTTCGCCCGAGTATTTGGAATATGTGTAGCAAATTTCATGAAGATTGACGACATGCAGTGGCAGGGCATCATAAATAGGTGGCGCTCTCGTTCAATTTTGCCCGGACAGTCCCAAGCACCCCAAAATATGTAAATTTACGCATTCCTTTTGGGGGGAGTTCGCAAAATTTGGTGAGTTTTCGAGTATGTTCAGGCCCCCCAAAAATGCAATTCATTCGGCGGGAAAATAATAATAAACACTTGCATTCCAATGCGAAGGCCTAATAAAACAATATCTTCAATTACCAGTGCAACAATCCTGCTCATTTAACACCCACACAAGAAATTACAGTATTTGAAACTGAGTACAGTATTGGTTTGTTGTTAGCCATTTTTTAAGCCTGGAAGTAAACCTTTTAAAGTCAGATATAGTCTTCATGTCAAATGGTTGATGGTTGAAGGATGGTAAAATGATGATGGCGGATGGCCTTTCATCCGTAATTTTTAATGCTGGATTGTATAGCGAGCCTAAACGTGGTTGCAGTAGAAGCGGCCTGCGCTCACGTTGTCATGCAGTACGATATGTGAGAAAAAATCATAGCATGCATAGGGCCGGTTTGGTATGTAGTTTCTGATTGGTTTATAACTGTTTAAATTTCTTTGTATTGTTCTTGAGATTTTCTTTATATGTTTATCGAATTTAAGTTGCCGATCTAGGACCAATCCAAGATATTTAGATTCTGTTACAGTATGAATTATTTCATTTTTTTAGGTAAATTGTGAATATTTCTTTTAAATCTAGTTTCTTAGTAGAAAAACACATAGGCTCTGTTTTTGAAAGATTTAGGACTGATTTTGGATGAGCCGCTGCTGGATGTCAGATACAGATGGACAGTTTGTCTGCCGCCTGCTCAGGTGACTTAGCGGGTGCATAAAGAACTGCATCATCCGCATAGAGCTGACAGCTGGCACCTGAGCAGCGCAGAGGTAAGTCATTTATAAAACGACTAAACAGCAGAGGGCCGAGTATCGAGCCTTGTGGAATGCCCATTTTTATGTTTCAAAATGCAGATGTGTCCTGATCTACTTTAAGACGCTGTGGTCTAGACTGAAGACGTAAACCAGACTACTGCCTCAGCTGAGAAATTAAAACCTGACATTTTAGATAAAAGCACAGTATGATTGACCGTATCGAAAGCCTTTTTAAGGTCGATAAATACCGCTCCACATTGTCCTTGTCCAGGGAATTTTTTTACATTTTTGAATTAAAAAACAGTTTGCTAATTCAGCTGAATGACCTGGTCTAAAACCAAACTGCTTCATGGCTATTAAACACTCTTTTTATGACTTTAGAAAAGACTTGTAAAATCGATATAGGGCAATAGTTAAACACAGAGTCCTGATTTCCTGTTTTAAATATTGAGATGATTACTGCTTTTTTCCAGGCATTAGGAAATTCACAAGTTCTTATGGAGAGGTTAACAAGATGTTTCAATGTGTAATTACACCTAGAAGGTATTATTACACCAGGAAACTGGGGGTGTAGAAAAACTGGACACCTCAGTGACTGTCAGCATGCAGAGGATGAGGAATGAGGAGGGATCAGAGAGGAGTGTGATCCTGCAGATGTGACCAGGCCTCTATAGAGGCTAGAGGCAGACTAGGGCGGCCCAGAGACCTGGGCCATCAGCAGCAATCCTGGAGCACCAACCCAAGCTAGCCCACTGCAGGGTGGCAGAGGAAGGTCCCAGCTAGAGCCCCCCGCGGTCACAGGGCACAGGTCAAGATCGGCAGCCGCCGACACCACCAGGCACCGGCCATCCAGGGCTTAACTTAACCCTCCCACCATGCCCTGTGGGAGACATCCTCGGCAGACCCCCAAAAATGTGTGCGTTTTGTAGTGTCATTGTTTTCATGTAACGATGACTAAGCGTGATTAAACTGAGGAGCGAGCCATCCCAGGATGCAGGAGAAGCAGCCACTGAGGCCCCTCCACCACACACTGTGCAACAAAAGCCATAAATGTGTGGATGTAAATTCAATGCGAAGGGAGGGAGGGGTGTGAGGAGTGGCACGACCAGGGAAAAGGAGCAGTAGGTACCCCAGAACCCGTCTCAGGGCAGGACCATCCAGAGCCCACCAAGCCCAAACCCCAAACTGACAGCAGCCAGGAACCCAGAGCAAACAGCTCCCACACACCCACTGTTAGCTAACGCTATCCTGTTCTTTCTAGGAATAGAACCAGAGAAGAACCATGCTAAAACCACACCAGACTTAGACTAGAACCTACTAAAACACCAGCAGAACCATACTAGAACCCACTGGAGCTAGAATATATATAAAGAAAATAACTTTGTTCATTTTATTTTAAATTTGTATTGCGAATTTTTCTTTCTAGGAATTTATCATTAGATTCAGGCCACATGTGTTTCTATTTAAGCTTTAAAATGAGTGAAGTTACTGGTAGAACATTACTGGTGTAGCCCTCTGACAGCCGTTAACGTTAAATCACATTTTTTCAAATCCATTATTTACTTTGGAGTCATGACTCATATGAACTAGCATAAAAACCAGAGACTTTTCCCAGATGTTACAACATGCCGTCTCTAACAGAGCTGCATTTTAAGCATATGACGGTCCCAGATGGTCTGGAACTCATGTTCCTCCACAACACCACAGCGAGCTGCTGCAGCCTGAGTCATGTTCAAGGACTTTCTAGTAAAACTAGGAGCACCTTCCTGACGTAGCTGCAGACAGAGTAATGTTCACCACTTTAACTTCTCTCCTCTGCTTCACATCCATCCTCCTGAAATGAGTCTCAACTCGCAGCTAATGGAGGGATGAACCTCGTTCTGGACTCAGGTATTATCTCCAACTCCACTTTATTTTTATAGCACCTTAAAAACAACACGGTTGACCAAAGTGCTTCACACCAAATTAAAACATGAGTGTGTAGGGCTGGAGGAGGTCTGACAGATATTGTGGGGCAAGACTGTGAAGGCACTTAAAAACAAAAAAAAAAGAATTTTAAAATCAACTCTAAAACGAACGGGCAGCCAATGCAGGACGGTACGTTTTTATTACCAGTTAAAAGTCGAGCTGCTGCATTCTGGATCCACTACAGCCGATCCAGGGAGATCTGACTGAGCCCAGCATAGAGTGCATAAAAGCATGGATTCAAATCTGAAGATGATGCTGAGACTTGACCACCGAGCTTACTTGTGAGTCAAGTCTAAGGTTACCATCCAAGCGCACCCCAAGGTTTGTTGCTGTCGGCTTCAAATAATCCGTCAACAACCCCAGGTCAGCTGGTCCCTTGTATGCATCACTGGGCCCAAAGAGCAACACCTCAGTCTTACTGTCATTAAAATGAAGAAAATGAAAAGACATCCCAGCCTTAAGTTCCTCTACAATCGAGTAATGGTTTCACTGAGGGGGCACTTTTTTTCAGGGGGAATAAATCTGACTGTCGTCTGCATAAAGGTGAAAGGGGATGCCCAGATTTCTAAAAATTGTGACGAGAGGGAGCAAATAAAGCAAAAAGAGAAGCAGTCCAAGAATGGAGCCCTGAGGAACTCTGCACATAATAGGGGCCGAAGAAGACCCAGCAACCCTCATCTGGACACTAAAACTCCGCTCCGTCAGATAAGACTTCAGCCATTGTAAAGCCACACCCGAATACCCACCCAGTTTTCCAGGCGGATCTGATGGTCACTGTGTTGAAAGCCGCCGTGAGGTCCAAAAGTACCTACACCACACAGTGACCGAATCTGTGGCCATAAAACATCGTTAACAACCTTCAGAAGTGCAGACTCTGTCCTGTGCAGTGTTTTAAATGCAGACGGAAACACTTCAAGAACATTATTTTTCTCCAGGAAAGAGTGCAGCTGGAATACACAACCATCTCTACAAGTTTGGAAATAAAAGGAAGATCGGCCTGAAGTTTGAAAGCATGGAAGGATCCAGGCTAGGCTTCTTAATAAGTGATGTAACCACTGCGTGTTTAAAACCCTCAGGTAAACTCCCACAGGTTAAGCTGCCATTGATCATATGGAGCACATAAGGAGCTGAGGTGGGGAAGACCTCTTTAAAAAGGTGGAATAGTATCCCTGGGAGACCCAGCAGGCTTCATATTTCCTACCAGATCAGCCAGAAACTGCAGGGTAACAGGCTCAAACTGGTGAATAACAGCAGAGCCTGAAGCTGCAACAGAGGGATCACTAGAGGGCGGGTGATAAGGGCCCTAATGCTCAGCACTTTGTTAATAACAACGTTTTTAAAACCCTCACGTTTTGGTGGAGTTCTCCAGCCAGGTTGTTGGTGGTGCACAAAGACCCGAGTCAGTAACCTTAAAGAGAACGCGGGGTTGTGCCTGTTAAAAACAATGACATCAGAAAAATACTTGGTTTTGGCAGCTTTCACAGAACATCGGTAAGATCGCCGGCTGTCTCTTAGCGTCTGGAAGGACACCTGCAACCTGTCTTTTTTCCGTTTGCGTTCAGCTCTCCTGCACACACGCCTGGCAGCGCCAGGGCTCACGACTGGGTCTGAGACACCTTGTCTTCAACGGAGCCACTATGTCTAAAGTGATTTTACACACAGAGTCAAAGTGTCAACATTAAAAGCCGAACGAGACAGAATCATGACAAAAAAACAGCAGAGAACTTAGTAGCAGTGAAGGGGTTAATACGCCGCCCCGGAGCGAAGGATTGAGTAACATGACAAGACAACGGTATAAAACAACCGGCATATGGTCTGAAAACACAACATCATGAACTTCCATGAAATTCAACACATCAAAACCATGTGATAGAACAAGATCAAGGGTACGTCCGCGCTCGTGAGTTGAACCCGACACGTTCTGAGAAAGATTAAAACTATCAAGTACATTTAAAAAGTCTTTGGTCAACGGTTTCTCAAGACAACACACATGGATGTTAAAACCAAGGATTAGAATTCCTATTCAGGCATTATTTCAGCCAGAAGTTCTGTCTGGAATTTTCTACACTTACCTTATTTCTGCTGCTGCTGACTGCCTTTAAGCTGTTAGCTATGCTAGGCTGGGATAACCACAGTTATTGGTAGGTTGGTGCAAACAAAGCAACCTCAGCATCAACGTGAAGAAGACCAAGGAGATGATTGTGGACTTCAGAAGGGGTAGGCATCTCCCCCTCCTTTGTGCATGGGAGGGACTGCAGTGGAAGGGGTTTTTCAGTTACAGGTATTTGGGCATAAACATCTCCGACAACCTCACCTGGAGAAGCAACACTGCCTGTCTGATTAAGAAGGCACATCAACACCTATACTTTCTTAGGAGGCTGAGGCACGCTGGGCTCGGCGGCAGAGAAGAAGAGGGGATGCAGTCTACCCACCATCACGGAGATTTACACCTCGAGATGCAGGAAGCGAGCCTAATAAAAGACCCCACTCACACTGCACACGCTCTGTTTTTCCCTCTTCCCTCAGGCAGGAGGCTGCGCAGTATTAAAAGCAGGACCACCAGACTCAAGAACAGCTTTTTTCCAGAAGCTGTGAGATTGCTGAATTTGGGCGGACCCCTGTAGCCCCCCCTTTCCTCCCTTAACCCCGTCCCCTTCTTCTCCATCCTCCTCTCTCCTTTCTTTCTTCCTTTTCCGATAGACACCACAGAAACACAAAGCCTCATAAATATATTGACATTCGACTGGAAATAGCTCGTGATTATTTTTATCTTGTTTTTATTGTGTTATCTTGTTTTAAATAGTGCATTTTGATTTTTATGTGTATTATTGGGGCCTGCATTGGGATCGGGGTAACTAATTTCGTCCCACCATGTTTAACTTGTGTGGAATGACAAAGATCCTTGAATCCTAAAATTACTAACATAGACAGGGAGTAACTTAAGCTAGGTTAGCACGACTTTAGCAAGGCAACGTAAATGTAAAGAATCAGCGAAGCACAGGTCGCTATCGTGACACATGGTAAACTGCTGAGTCATTCTTCACAACGTTGTTATAAACGTACCTGTCATCAAGCTCTGCCCTGCTCACCCCTGATGCGCCGCCCGGCTGTAGCTACTGCCAGCGGTGAGGACTGAATGGAGTCAGAGCTCCATCTAGTGGACAAACAGCGCAACGTTACTCTGCAAGACCCCGACACGACAAAATTTACTGTTTTATAAAAAATTAAGAATACATCAGTGTTTAATCAGCAAAACTCAGGCTGATTATAAGTGTTTTGAAAAGGGCTATGATTGGCCGATCTAATCGGTTGGGCCCTAGAACCATATTACTACTACTAGAACTAGAACCATATTAGAACCACCAGAACTACACTACAACTACACCAGATAAAGACTGAGCCCACAAAACCACCCCAGAACCATACTAGATTTTTTACCAAATGCTGATTTTAACAAGTCCTCCATACCTGCATCAGATGCTGCATGTGAGGACTTTTCAGACCACTTCCGAGATAAAATCAATACTATCAGATCCAGTCTTTTATCCCAAGATATTATGGACTTAAACAGATCTGAAGCTCTGCTTTTACCTAAGGAAACCCTGGAGAGTTTACCCCGGTTGATGCGGAGATGCTTGGTTCAGTTTTCTCCCAAGTAAACCTGCCTTTTAGACCCAGTTCCCACATCACTTTTAAAACATTTAACGTTTTTTTTGAGTATGAACTTTTAAATGTTGTGATATATTTAGATTAGAGCTGAGCCGCCACCTTATCGTGCTGGAGGAGTTTGTGCGTCCCGACGATCCTAGTGGCTATGTTGTCAGGGGGTTCATGCCCCTGGTAGGATCACCCATGGCAAACAGGTGTCTAGGGGACGGACCAGAGGCTCAAATCACCCCTATGATGATGACAAAGCAAGGATCAGGTTTCCCTTGCCCGGACGTGGGTCACCGGGGCACCCCTCTGGAGCCAGGCCTGGAGGTGGGGCACGGAGGCGAGCGCTTGGTGGCCGGGCCTCTCCCCATGGGGCCCGGT
>JBAMHW010010379.1:0-11887 GCA_037177495.1 Rhadinocentrus ornatus | reverse complement strand
ATCTATCTATCTATCTATCTATCTATCTATCTATCTATCTATCTATCTATCTATCTATCTATCTATCTATCTATCCCTCCATCCATCCATCCATCCATCCATCCATCCATCCATCCATCCATCCATCCATGAATTTGTAACCTTTGGTTATGAAGATATCCTCGGAAGAGAGAAAATGTACATACGGTATATTTTAAATTAAACTACAGACGTTCTTCTCAGGCTTCAAACGATCATTTACTTAATAGTGACATAGAATAAAATGTCCAAAACATGACTCAATAGGATGTTTAGGGTTCTTTAAAAAGGTTTATATGGCATCGTCCCCCCTTTAGACTAATCCAATATGGCTGCTAATTAAGTCATTCCAGTGTCTGCCAGTGTGTCTGAAGCCTGCTAATCTGTTATCAATACCTGCCTTAACTGTTGGGATGAAGGAGAGCTTCTGTGGCAAGACAGGAAAGAGGAGTGATGGTCTTTGAAGAACGTCAGAAGCTGCAGAAGAGGAGGGGGGAGGAAGTAGAAGCTTCCTGGAATTACATGTTGCAAGGAGGAAGATCAGAGTCACATGTTGGCTGAGAGCTTAGAAGGTAAGTCAGGGGAGTTCAGCCGTCTCACAGCTGGCAGAATGTGAGTCTACGGGTGCTGGTGATCCAGCTGAGGCCTCATTCAGTTGTCTCACTAGAAAATTAGCTAACGTGATTACTGGTGGTGGATAAAAGTGATAAAATGAAGATGATAATAGGGAGAAACAGTATTCTGTACTTGTTTTTAAATAAAGAACACTGTTGTTCAGCAGGAGGCGCTGTTCTCTCAGTGAAGGTTTTCATGTCACATGCAGTAAATTACAGTTTAATTTTAGTATTTAGCCTGTTTGAGTCCAGCCATTGGAAAAACACATACACACACACATGCAGGACACACTGCTTGCTTGTTGTCAGGTGTCAGGTGTCAAGCTACTAACCATACACACATGAGGGAGTGTCAACACAACACCTGAGATGCTGAGAAACCCCTTCAGACCTCAGAAAAGACAATAATGTACTGGAGATAATGAGTGTACTTATATAAATCTAGATTTTTAGGGGTTAGGTTTCATGATGTCACTTCTTTCTTGTCAAAATATATGAAAATGTCTGCAAAACAATGAAAATTGTCTGTAAGTTGGCATCTTTTTTATTTGATTTACATCTTTCAGTTAAACAGTTGATAGGAAAGAGATGCGCGTGTGAGAGTATGTGAATGCCTGTTTAATAATTCCATCTAATATATATATATATATTTAAATATATATATCATCTGATGATACACATATATAATTATCATTAGAGTAAAATTGACAATAAGGAGCTGATTTAAAAAACAATTACAGCGTACTGTACGAGGCGGTCCTGCATCCCCTGAATGAGCTTGTTGCAAACGAACCCTGGTTCATGCCAAGCTGTGAAATCCAAATACCGGTACCAGCTGTAGTCCATTGTTGTCTTTATAAAAGGTCTTTGTGATGTTTTGTGCCCACTAAGTTTCTAAATAATTGTTATCACCAAAATGAACTGCTGTTCTCTTGGTTTTTTACAACTGCTTTGTGATTTTCTACTTTTATGGGCATAATTGAAGATCTTCACAAACTGGCTGTTTTGGAGGCATCTTTTCTTTCCGTGTTGGAGCAGGGGGAACACCAACTGTCTGGTAATGACATCACCTACTCTCCCTGAAACTCTGTGTACCTGTCCTGTATCACTACACTCTCCGTCAGGGCCGGACTGGGACAAAAGTCAGACCGGGAGACATTTACTCACTCAGGCCACCCCTACTCATAAACGACACACATATAATCACACCTATGTGTGCAAAGCCACAAATCCATGCACCTACATATGGGCAAGTAATCGTCGAAAGCCTATTATTTTATTTCAAATTCAAATCAAATTTATATTTAAGAGCCATGAACACAAAACTAAAAGCCACCAGTTGAGTGTATTTCACTCCCCACTCATGAAAAGTTTCAGTAAAACAGCACAATAAGATTCCTGTATTAATGAGCTAAACAACATAATTGCTTTATTTTTCTGTTCATTTGTTACAATATTAAATTTAATAGAAAATGAAAAGGTTGACTTAACTTAAAAACATAAGACACTGTCCAACCTTATCAAGGGTTCCCAAACTTTGTCAGCCCACCTGTAGAGCCAAAATGGTTCTGCAGAACCCACCAATTTATTTCATGATGTAAAACAAGCAATTTCATAACAGTGTAAAGAGTAAGATTAATATTTGTTTGTGATCATCCGTACACCTTTTAAGTTCTTTAAATTAACAGTTTAATGATCAAATGAAACAAGTCAATGCCACTTCACCTCATACAGATTTTAGTGAGATTTTAAACAATGAAACAAAAGAATAATTTCCACAGTCACACATTTTTTTGACTTGGAAGGTTTGCAGGTGACGTATTTCAGGTACAGAAATAAACAAGCAACTGATAATATTGAAAATAAAGTGCTTTGTATGTAAAATAAAATATGCATAGCTTAACTAAACTTGGATTTCTATTTCAGGCGGTAAAGAAGGTGTTGCATTTTAGCTATATAAATATACATGCCACGAATAAAACAGAAGATAAAATGCTGAAATATGTATTTTCAATTAAATAAATGCAGCTTTACCAAACTTTACCTATCTATTTGTAGTTATGTGTTTGGGCTGATGAGAGGTTTAATAATAAAATAACAAACCAGTGCAACATTTATGGAATGAAGTTCAGACAGGAGGTAGCAGGCCTTCCAGCTCATTATTATAGCTACATAAAAGGGCTCATGGAGAATCTCAAACAGTGATCATCGTGTTGTCTTCGTCAGAAAACACGCTGTTTCCCCCCTGCTTCTGTCATTTATTAAACTAGTGTTGTGCGAGGCATGAACAAATCATTCTTGTTAAGTGTGAATCACTATACTGACTCGTGAATTACGATTCCTCGTCCCCACTGACTCATTCACTGAATCGTCTCTGCTACTGCTAGCAACCTAACTACAGAGCTAACTGAAGAGACCAAACAATATACAGTATCACTATTGTGCAACTGCTATTCTAACTACACTTGTAGAAATATATTAAGCTAATCATTGTAATAGAGGGAAAAGCAACAGCTCGTGTTTTTTAACTAGACTCTCCATTTCCCTGGTGGAGAATCACTGTTTCCCTCCCTGCTATCAGCTGTGAATGAGCTAGCTCACAGTTAGCATCACTCGATTGACAGCACATGCAACTCACTCACTCCCTCCCTACTGTAAGCTACATACGAATCACTCACTAAGCTCACAGCACTCTGGCAATGATCCAACTCGTAGCATGAACTAATCACTCAGTTGCTCAGTATGGACTCACAATACGTTGGTTACGCATTGTAACCCCAGCTTCTATGAGTATAGGTGCAGCCTTTGAAGGCTATCGCTATTGGGTACTGAAAACTTTAGTCCACACCCACCTCCTGGGTGGGCCCTACCTCGCCTCCAGTATAAATTAGGACGAGACCAGACAACCGGCTCCCATAAAACAGCTTTTTCTTTAGCCGTTCTAGGAGCCAGTGAGGCCCACAGCTTAAAGGGCTGCACCTATTCTTATAGAAGCCGGGGTTACAATACGTAACCAGCGTTCTATTTCATATAGGCTTTGCTATTGCTATTTGGTTAAAGGCGAAGCAGGGCGTAGTCTATGCCTCACTGGGTCCATTCAGTACCACAAGCACAAACACACCTGCATGTAATAATCCAGATTCGTTCATTGGCTGCGTCATGAGCATTGGCGCAGCATGGTGGCCCTGTACAGAAGAACAGCAGAGAGGAGGCTCTGCATCAGGGCGAGGCTGGACAATGAAACCGCTACTGCTGTGAAAAACCCATGATGAAAGTCCAAACGTGAGCCAAGTGGGGAGAAGGTACCATCTTCAAATGCCAGCAGGCAGACGGAGAAGCAACGTATTCACTCCAATAAAACACCTAGAACAGAAAGGCTCAGAGAGAAGCCGGAGACATCCCGCAGATAAAAGCGGATAAAAGAGCATGGATAAGACCGTGAAGCAACATTACAGATGTCCTCCACTGACATCCCTCCATGCAGGGATGTGGAGAATGGGGGCTGACCCAGAGAGCTTCCTCTATAGTGCACTAACAGACGCTGAGAACAACGAAATGTGGCTGTGCTTTTTACGTAGTAAGACAGAGCGCGCACTGGGCATAGTAAATGAAATTTCGCATCCTCCTCTGACCCGTAGGGAGGGGGATAAAAAGCATTCAGCGTGATCACCCTAAATCTGAAATAGCAGGTGATGTTTTTAGGAGTGAATGCTGGGTTAGGATGCAGCACAGTAGAGCCGTTGTCGTCCTGGATCCTGAGGCAGGAAGAAGTCACAGAGAGAGCTGATAAGTCACTGACTCTCTTGGCAGACATCAGAGCCAGCAGCAGGACTGTCTTCATGGACAGAAACTTCTGCGGAACTTCATTTAAAGTCTCAAACGGAGCTTTAAGAAGTGCACGTAGGACCAGCTTTAAATCTCACTAAAGTGTTAGAGCGCGTGTCACAGGTCTGTGTCTGCACTCATTTTAGGAAGCTTTTAATCAGAGGATGACTGAAAAGAGATCTGTCACCAAACCCTTCATGACAGGATGAGATGGCTGCAGCATACATTTTAACTGTGCTTAAAGCCAATTTCTTTTCCATCAGCCTCTGGAGAAAAGAGAGCACGCAGGGTAGCGTGCATGCTGTGGGATTAGATCTTTTCTCCAGACACCATTGCTGAAAAGCTGATCATTTGGCTGAGTAAAGGCGGATTTATGATTGCGCGGTGTCTGCATACAGCCGGCTACAGTGTAGCTGACTGTGGTGAGTTTGCTTTCGCACTCGAGCGTAGGGGGTGCGCATCGTTTTGGTGTCTTTTGCAGTTTCTCCTCCCCTTTGAAGGCAGCAGCAGGGGTGGTATCGGCCGGTAAACTCACCAGGTCAGAGTTATTTTGATGATTAACTTCAGGAGGAAGGAAAGCCTGAGCCCTTCTAAGCGCTCCCGCTCAGCGGCCAGGCCCAGAGACGCTGGGCTATTGCCAGTTAACTCCTGATTGCTCTCCCTGCCTGAGAGAGCGCGTCCGTACGCCACAGAAGTTGCCACGGTTGGCTCGACAGCAGTTGCTGTAGACACGGGAACCACAAGGCACCTGTGTGCTCTGCAGCGATCAGAATGACTGACAACTGCTCATCTCAGATCTGATCCAAGAGAGGAGAGATCAACAGATCAGGAGGGAAGGCATACAGCAGCATCTGAGGCCACGGATGGTGCGCAAACGCGTCCATTTCTAGAGGGGGTGTGTCCTGGCGGCTCAGCAAGAACCAGAGGACACCGGGGATGTACACCGCTCTGATGGAGAGCAGTGCAGCAACTGTCTGGCCAGGTTCAGCAGTTGTGTGGAGTGCAATCCCTCTTGATGGTTTATATACGGTGCTGTCACCTTGTTGTCTGTGTGGATCAGAACGTGCTGATCCCACAGCAGCAAAGAAAAATGCTGCATTACCTTCCACACTGTGAGGAGTTCCAGCACGTTTATGTGGAGAGACATGTGGGTCGGCCACTTTCCTTCCACTACCTGGGACAGACAAGTCCCTCCCCAGCCCGGGAGAGCTGTGTCTCTGAACACTGAAATGTGAGACATTGCTCTGCTCAGAGGCACCCCCTTGGATAAAACGCGAGGGTCTCTCCAGTAGGTCCAAATCGGCTGCCATGGAGGGAGGAACCATGATCATGTGCCTCTTCTGATGCACAGGATCGATGTGGGGACGAATAAACCATCTCTGTAGTCATCTCATGTGAAGCAGTCCAAGGGGCACCACCACGTGACCCACTGACATCATGCCTAGCAACCGCATGACTGACAAGGCTGTTACTTCGCTGTGGGGAGTGACGCAGCGGAGCAGAGCTGTCAGCTGTGCGGCTCTCTGCTGAGACAGCCATGCTTTCATGGTGACTGAGCTTAATTCCACTCCCAGATAAATTATGGTATGAGATGGAAGGGGGAACCTGAACTACACATGACAAAACCAAAAAACCTAAACCATGGACTAAACAGAAACTAAACATGACAAAAAAACTGAAATATAACCACAAAACCAAAACACCAAAAATCCTGTGAAAACATGACAGCAGGTCGTTCAGATAAAAGAACTCTCATCCCTGCAGAGCTGCAGCGTCGACTCCACACACTTGGAGAATGTACATGGGGTAAGAGAGTAACCGAACGGCAGACGGTTGTACTGGTACTGGGTCCCTTGAAAAGAGAAACGCAGGAATTTCCTGCGTTTCTGAATAATTGGGACACCTCTCAGGTCGATGGAGGTGAACCAGTCACACCTGTGAACGCAGCCCAACACCTGTCTGATCGTCAGCATGTGAAATGATCTCGTGGTGATCGATTTGTTGAACAGTGATAGATCGAGGATGGGTCTCATTCCGCCCGTTTTCTTAGGATCCAGGAAGTAACGGGAGTAAAAGCCAAGCCTTTCCTCTCCACGAGGAACTCTGGAGATCACATTTTTCACCAGAAGTTCCTGCAGCTCTGTCTGGAAAGCGACACACTGTTCGTGGGATGACCGTTTCCAGGATTCTGCTGAATCGTCGGGTTCTTCTGCCATTTTGGTGATGCTGTAGGCTAGTAGCGCGATATTGTTTGGTGCTGCAGAAGCCTGACACTGATGAGACCGGTGGGAGAAGTGGACAATGTGCTGGTCTTTGGCAGAGGAAGGGCATGGCTGTCGTCCGACGTGCCGTGCAGTCTTAACGACGAAGGCAAAAGACAGGCTCACCTCCAGCGGTGGAACGGGTGGAAAACCCCATTAAGAGAAACCTTTCACTCTGGTGATTGGGGTGTAGGTAGAGACAGGCGCCCTCAGCTTACCTGGATCAGCTGCTGCACCAGACTGGGAAGCCCTGATGGCCGGGAAACGAGGCCAGATGTCGTCTGGTGGAAGCAGCGCCTTCGCTGAAGAAACAGCAAGTTTTTTAAAAGCAGCTGCTTTTGCAATAATGCTGGGGAGCTCCTGCAGCAATGCTTCAATGGCCAGCAGGGAGGTAGAGACTGACAGGGGCACCCTAGAAGCCTGGAGCTCGCTGTCTGTATCCTGCAACTTTACCTTCTCAGACCCTTCAGGCAGAAAGGGTGGAGAAGGGCTGGGCGCGTAGGGGTCGTGAAGAGGGGAAGAGTCATCCGACTCCTGCCTGGCGTCGAAGAGGTCCACCGCATTGTCCAAATCATATTCCGCAGCAGGGAAGACCTCCTCGACCAAGAGGGTGGAGAAGTCGACCCAGCTTTGTTTCTCCTCCAGGGAAAGGAGCTTGCAGAAAGGGCAGGAAGCCTGGGGGGTCAATGCCAGTCCGGCATAGTGAGCGCCCTGGCAGCCCTCACACACTTATAGACATTTCGGTGGATGATTTTGGTGGATCTTTTTAAGGAATCGGTTGGTGGATCTGCTTAAGGAATCAGTACTTGCTTGCATAGCTGAAGAAAAACGGGAGCGGATTGTCCGGTCTTATCCTAATTTACACTCGAGGCCGAGGTGGAGGTGGGCATGGACTAAAGTTTTCAGTACTGCGCGTGCGCATGGAGGAATATACCCAATAGCGATAGCCTTAAAGGTAAAGCCTATACTAAATAGAGTGTATGGGTTACCCACCCCCTTCCCTCCCGGCTCTCAGCTGCAGCAACTCGCTTCCCCACTGAGCTGAAGCGCTGCTGCACTTTTCCGATAGTCCGAGTGTCGCCATATGAAGAAATAAGCAGACAAAGAAAATGATATTTTAGCCTGTTCCTCAACTGTTTATTTTGGAGATCAATTATGACTTTAGTGTCCGATTCGCTACTTTTTACTGCTGCAATTATTAATGCAAGAAAAGGGCGGAACTTAATAGCAAGTTTCTTTATTCTTTATTTATTTAGCCCATACTTCACATGGTTAGTTGCAGAAGAAGTGATATTTGGATGTATTTGAAATAAAAAGTCCAGCACATGCAAAGTACTAGCTTTGCAAGATAGTTTTGACTTTTTGAGGGGGAAGCACATCCAATATGAGAAGACATTTAAACAGCAAGCAATAAGTGTATTATTTATAGCTATTTTTGCTAATGTTGTACTGTTTAATTACTCAGGTGCATTTATATTTAATTTTTATGTGTGAGTAATAATAAAAAGGTTCCCTTTGGAGGGACCTTGTTCTTGGTCTGTTGACCTTTCACTTTTTTCCACCATCAAATGGATTTTATAGATTATATTGATAGAATATTTTCAATCAGTTGTTTTAGCGGGATGAATCAGTCAGAAATGGGGTAAAGCTTGTGCGCACATGCAGACTTCTATGTACTCTCCGGTCAACTGACTCAACTGACCTGATTCACTTAGCTCATTCAAACTCGAGTCAGTAAAAAAAATCAAGTATATTATAACTTTATTAAACGGTTAACTCACGTGACGTTGCGGGTGACAGGACACCACTGCTGGTGGAGCATTTGAAAATATCGGAAAATTTCCGGCATTTCCCTGCCTCCTCTTCAAGCGCCTTTTTTTTTTATATATATAAGTTCTCCTTCATCTCAAATCCATTAGTAGGCTACCAACACCATGTTCCTCTGTCTCTCTGTTGTTCCGCCTCCACACGCTCTCGTGTTGATTAGTTCTCATGTTGAAAATAAAACTTGACTACTAATATTTTTTAACAATCACCAATTGGTAAAGATGAAAACTGATGAACACAAATCGATTTATTGTTGGGTGGGTGCCAGTTTCTGCAGACCAATCAGCTGTACCAATGTAGCTTGCCGTGATTAATTTTTTCTCAGTCCGGGCCTGCTCTCCATCTATGTAATCTTCATCCCTTCATTCTTTCACTAAATGGGACGATGCTAGTCTTTCCCCACATCTGATAGGCTGACTTGTGTGTCCATCAAAATAAGCCCACACTCCTGAAGGTTCCGTTCTTCCCAATACGAATTGGTTCTTGTCGTTCACTGCAACACGTTTACAAATTGCACCTGTTTACAAATTACACATCACATTTACTTATGCATATAACTTCTTATATTAAAGGACAAGACAGATTCTTCTACTTAGCAAAATTCTATGGCACGTACGTATGTGCATATTATTTAAATATTTTCTTTCTTTTCTCGTGGCACTGGAAAGCAAGTCATCCAATTTCATTGTACATGTACAATGACAATAAAGACATTCATTTGTACAGTAATTCATTGATTCATTCATTCATTTAAGGAACAAACCAGATGCTGATTCACAGGTGGATCTATGGGGGATTGCACAGTGAAATCTGTAATTCTCTCCACGAAATGACACCACCTCCCTAACACTGGACCAGATGGTATAAAAAGCAGAATGATGTTACTACTTATTCTCATTCATTTGACAAATCTCTGTAATTGTAGTCCACAATAGCATGTTGAAACCCAGAAAAAAAATATATACACTTTGTTAAAAATGTTCAAATTAAAAATGGTTAAATATGATTTAATATTATATTCAAAATTAATTATTACTCAGCTAAAACTAATATTTGAAGTGAACATAATTCACCTGCTTATACAGAGGAGTCTTATCATATTTCTATTCTATTCCACTATTCTAGTCATTTGGCAGACGCTTTTATCCAAAGCGACTTACATCTGAGAGTCAGAACGACACAAGCAAGAATTCAAACAGGTTGCGACATCATAATTAAGTGGTAGTCAGACTGTTGTGATTCGAGTTGGACCCAGGTGCTGTCATGTAGTGCAAGACGCAGGGTTTTTTTGGTTGTTTAAATACAAGATCGCAATTTCATCACACAATATCATCTTGGGCATAAGTGCATGCAGCATATTCAGTACTGAGTTGAGCCAAAGAGCTGGACCAATCTTTCTAACTCATTCCGATAAGTAGAAGAGTTAAGCTAAGTGCGTAAATGCTCCTTAAACAAGTGCTCTTAAAACTGGATAAAGACTCTGCGAATCGGACGGAGTTTGGTAGATCGTTCCACAACCGGGGAACAACAGAGGAAAAGAATCTAGCTATAGATTTTGCGCCGCGTTGTGGTGGGAGCACCAGGCGTCTTTCACTGGCAGTGTTAAAAGTCTGTGGACTTACACGGACTACATTACCCAGAATCCCCCTGTTCTATTGCAGTTCTCAAATATAGTGACTTGAGTTTTATTTTATGGTTCCGACAGTGTCTCGACAGTAACAGCGTAGTATCTAAAGGGCAAAGCTTGCCATCCATGCTCTATCCTGTTTTAATCCTGTGTGGTAGAGTTCCATGTGCGTTCTTATCTATGTAAGTACAGGGTTTGCATGGAAAAGATGTGTGTTTATTCTTTAGTTGTTACCAAGTGTAATGATAATCTATGTGGCCACGTTCTTCTGCTACAATCCATAGTTGCACTATATGTGCACCTATAAATAGCTATTTAATGTGATGTCAATTATTGCCCTACAACTGTAAAGGTAATTTCATTGTTAACTGATCCAGTTCTGGTGTTATTAACCTGGTAGCTTTCCACTGAATTTCATTTGCGGTGTTACCTGCACGTCTACCCCTCTAGGGGATTTCAGTAGTACTCCAGTCCAATTATTTTGCATTGATATAGCATTGCCTGTTCTTAAGGTACATATTTGTTCCTTCTGTTACAGATAACCACACCCACACACATACTTACACACATAACAATACACAGGCACCTAATGAATCCATTGTACCATTGTACCTCCTCCCATTGAACCCTCTGCAGTAAATACAATTGAACTGTACTACTGGAGTCTGTTTATTCCTTCTGAAGAATTCAGTTGATGCACGATCCAGAATCAGCTAACAAACATAATACCTAACAGGTTGAGCATGTAAGCACATGGACTGAGCTAATCAGCACTCCTCTCTCTCTCCCTCTTCTTTTCCTGGCTACTACCTGAGTAAGTAAAAGTGTGTTTAACTGGAAACTTGGAGTAGAGTCCTGGGGTATTCTAAGAGACCAGGTCGCTGTAAGTCCCATCGCTTACTCTGGTCTTTCAAGGTGAGTTTTGTGTATGCGTGCACGCTCCTATTAATGCCTGTACGTTTATAATTTGTTCTTGTTGAAAATAGTCTTTTAACTTGTCTTAGCCTCTTTTATAGTGTGTCTGTCTGGGTGGACCAGCTTATGGCTGCGTGCCTGGTGGTTGTGGAACTGTTACACTGAACTGGTTTTAAGTAATAATTGCATGTGTTTTAGGGTTTTACTGCTGTGGTTTGTGGGAGAGTTCAGTGTATAAGTGAGCCACACTCCATTGCAGGTTGCAGTCCGTTGCCACTGTGTGGTGTTAAGCAGGAGACGATAAATGCTTTTGTATTGCTCTGGCTTACCGAGGTGCTCTGCCCAAGGTTGGTATTTTTAGGTGACTGTGAGGGGTCCACTGCCCGCCTCTCTTCCCCTTACCAGGTGTTACAGAGCGTAAATGTCGAGTGGGAGTGTAGCTCTGGATTGAGGATTGAAGGTAAACAGAAGCCGTTTAGGTTATTGTTTTGTAAGCCAGAAGCAGAGCTTTGAATTGCATGCTGCAACTGGAAGCCAGTGACGAGCGAGAAACAGTGAAGTGACATGTGCTCTTGTGGACTGGTTGAAGACCAGACATGCTGCTGCATCCTGGATCATCTGCAGAGGTTTAACTAAGCACACAGGCAGGCCTGCCAGTAAGGAGTTGCAGTGAAATAGCCGTGTGATTAGTCTGGTAGGGTCTGATCTTCCTGATGTTGTAGGGAGCAAATCGGCAAGACCGGGCAACCGAGGCAACATGGTCCTTAAAAGTCAGCTGGTTGTCTACCATGACACCAAGA